>BQNB010024064.1:0-61135 GCA_026074375.1 Tanacetum coccineum
AATAAAATTATACCGCATTAATATTAGTCTCTTTTTAAAAGTTAATGTTTATTTGTAAATCATGTTAACATTTATTTACATTTACATTTAGATTTTTTTAGAAAAAAAGGAGCTTACAAGGCCTTGTATATTTGTATATACAATTTCTTTACCAAATTGATCTATGAAATATATTAAATTTCTGACTAAATTAATTCAATTTTGATTTTCATACTATAATTGATTATTCCCCATGATCTTTATTCATTCATAAGCCATTTTTATATACACATAAGACCTAGGACTATCCAAGGAAACTACCGACTATAAAGGGATAGGCCCAAATCAATTATCTAATTACAGATCATGACAATCCTTATCTAATCACGAATGAGTCTGCTAATACTCCCCTGCAGTTGTAACGGGAGGACTTCGAACGTTCAAACTGGAGCGAAAATCATAAAACAAAGCACTCGGAAGGCCTTTAGTGAAGATATCTACATACTAAAACCGGGATGGTACATAGAGAACACGAACCTGACCGGAAGCAACATAATCTCGAACAAAGTGGATATCAATCTCAATGTGTTTAGTACGTTGATGCTAAACAGGATTGGTGGATAAATACACAACACTTACATTATCACAGTAGACTATAGTAGCTGTGGTGAGAGGAGCATGAAGCTCTAATAGCAGATTCCATAGCCATGCAGTCTCAGCAACAACATTCGCAATACCATGATATTCGGCCTTAGCACTAGACCGAGACAAAGTAACTTGTCGCTTAGCAGAACAGGATAAAAGGTTATCACCAAGGAACACACAATATCCTGAAGTGGATTGGCGGGTAACAGGGCATCCAGCCCAATCAGCATCTGTATATGCATTAAGTTGAGCATAGGAAGCATGAAGCTGAAGACCAAATGCAACAGTACCACGAACATAGCACAAAATACGCTTCAAAGCAGTAAAATGCGGCTCACGAGGATCATGCATGTAAAGACATACCTGTTGCACATCATAGGATATGTCTGGACGAGTGAAAGTTAGATACTGAAGCACACCTACCATACTGCGGTATAAAGTAGGATCACTAACAGGGTCACCATCAGAACCAAGCTTGGACTTAGTGTCCACAAGGGTCCTACATGGGTTACAATGCTGCATGTGTGCTCGCTCAAGAATTTCCTCTGCAAATTTATGCTGAGACAAGAATAAACCAGAAGTCGACCGCTGGGCAGATATACCAAGGAAATAATTAAAAGAGCCAAGGTCAGTCATAGCAAACTCACTATGAAGTAATGTAATAATACGCTGTAAAAGAGCTGTAGACGAAGCTGTAAGAATAATGTCATCCACGTATAAGAGTAGATAAGCAATATCCGAACCCCTATGGTAGACAAAGAGTGATGTATCGATTTTTCTGTGCTGAAAACCGACACGTGTAATAAAGCTAGCAAACCTATGAAACCATGCCCAAGGAGCTTGTTTAAGCCCATACAACGAATGCTGCAAATGACAAACATAATCAGGGTGAGTAGAATCAACAAACCCTGAAGGCTGATGCATGTAAACTGTCTTAGATAACTGTCCATGAAGGAAGGCATTCTACACATCAAACTGGTGAATAGGCCAATTGCGTGTCACTGCTAGATTCAAGACAGTACGAATAGTGGCCGGTTTAACGACCGGGCTAAAAGTCTCATCACAATCAATCCCCTGCTGTTGACTACGACCATTCGCAACCAACCGAGCTTTATACATGCTCAAAGAACCATCTGCATTATACTTATGCCTGTAAAGCCACATAGATCGAACAACATTAACATTAGCTGGATGAGGCACAAGGGCCCACGTTCGGTTAGAAATCAAAGCATTATATTCATCTACCATAGCCTTATGCCAATTAGGGTCACAAAGAGCATGTAAATGAGAGCGAGGAATAGGCGAAGTAGTGGTGGCATGCCAATTCATACACGCAAGAGATTTTGATATTCCGGCTTTTGCACGGGTGACCATATGATGAGTACTGGTAGTTGGGGCGTTTCCATGAGCAGTAGCAGCAGGTGAGGTGATATGGTTATTCTGTGTTGAGCTTGGTGTAGTGGGCTCGTTAGTTAAAGGCAAATGAGGGATCATCATTTGTTGGTGGGTTGCTAGAGTACGAGGGGTAGGGGTGGTGTAGAGATTGTGGTTGGGCTTGAGGCGATTGGGTAGGGCTCTTGTGAGTAGGAGATGGAGGCGTGGCAGTTGGGGGAGGCAATTGGTGAATGTTAGGATGAGTAGTTTGGGTTGTATGGGTGTTGTGAGGGGGTAGCAAGAAATCGTAAGATGGGGGTGTGTCGGGCGTCATGGACCCAAAAGGGGATTGGTCTTCATCAAAGATGACATGTCAGGAGATTATAATTTTGTTGGTTGAGAGGTCAAGGCAACGGTACCCTCGATGTAGAGTCGGGTAACCAAGAAAGACACATGTTGTTGACCTAGGTTGAAGTTTATGATCAAATAAAATGTGTGGATAACAAAGGCATCTAAACACTCGCAAACAGAGGCGGAGGGAGAGGGTGACTAGCAGGTGCTAGGCCCTCTCCAATAAGCCCAATGATTGTAACATGATACTAATGTTTAGCCCATAATCTAACCGCATTTTACAGCTAGCCTCACCTAACAAAGTGATAAACTATACACTTATCTATAGACTATCGTAAAAGAAAGAACATGATCAACGTAACAAATATCTTCTACCTGTTGGAGCATAGAAATCAACCTTTCAGTAACCATTTTCTATGTAGATCTTGTTTACTATTTAGATTATATACTTATCATTTTCTGATGTTTCTGATTAGGTTCGACAAGTGTGCGGTCCCTTAACTAAAATATGATATTATGAAATAGGTTGACTCTAGATAAAGAAATCTCATCGGTATTTTAAACAAGAGATACCAGAGTCTGTTCATTAATAGGTATACTAACCCCGTGCTATCGTTATAAATAATTTCGGTCCCCCTCAACTGATAAATCCCTGGCGCTTCCGCCTCCTAGCTCGCCAATGATCATATGTAGAAGACTTATGCCCCCTCAACTAAAAATCCTGGCTCCGCCTCTGCTCGCAAATGATCATATGTGAGTCGTTTGTTATGAAGCTTAGTGAACGGTATCTCATTATTGATGGTAGTAGATGAAAGGATATTTAAAAGGTGAGCGGCCATGTTTAGGGCTTCCACCCAATATGATGGAGGTATGTGTGCTTGAAAAAGTAAGGTGCGGGTAATGTTGTTAAGGGTGCGTAGCATACGTTTCGATTTCCTATTTTGTTGAGAGGTTTTGGGACAAGAAAACCGAAACTGCATGCCATTTTGGCGAAAAAGGTTGTGAAATCGGGTATTATCATACTCACCTCCATGGTCACATTGCAAGGCCTTAATATCAACATTAAATTGTTTATTCACATATGCGCGAAAAGTAACAAAGGTATCTGTAACACCCCCAAAATCATAACGCAACGGAATACCACTTGGGGTGCTACTTTATAACATAAAGTACAAGTTACAGAAAACGACTCTAAGTAAGACGTTTTGAAAAGTCAACCATTCGATAATTTTTATAAAATATCAGAGTTACAACAGGTCCCATTTGAAATGTAATAGAAAACATTTTCAAAACATTTGTCGAATGGTACTCAAATTATAAAGCCTTCAAAAATTAAATCCGCGCGACACAAATGCTCCCAATGCTTAGCTAGCAAAATAATAATCTGAGAAAATACATGCAAAATGTCAACAATAATGTTGGTGAAATCATATGTTTAAGTAAAAGCAGTATTGAAATAACTCAAATAATATTTCAGTAAGAAAAGTAGCGTTACAATATTTCAAAGTATTATTTCCGAAATCCAAGTAGTGATTCAATAAATCAAGTAATGTTCAGAAGTGGACCACAAGATTTAAGTAGTGTAGACAAGAGAAACGAATTCACCAAGTCTAAAAGAAATATGTATTATTGCTCTAACCTCATGACATCGAACCTTAACAGTATGCAAACCCCAATCAGGTTTGTGCCCCATTAGAAAAAAATAGGATGTTCTGCCCAACACCCAAATAGTACCTCCAATTCAAATGTTAAATGCGTCCGTTGGTTGGTATTAGTTGTTGCATACCCGGACGGGGATTGTCAGTCCCAATAGATCTATTCACAACATTCACGTTCGCTACACTAGCAATTAAAGGCTCATGATAAAGGGGACTTAAAGTGGCAGTAGTTGGACTTAGGCAATAATATTCAGGCAATAATCTGGATAACATACAATTTAAAACACTTGTGTCCAAAGTAAAACAAATAATGTGTTCAAAACTCACGGTTTTCATATATATGAATTCAATTATCTCAAATGATGTAGTAAACAAATCGAGCTTTAATCAGTTCATAAGAAAATAGCCATATATTAGAAGTCATGTATTAAGCAAGTAAAAACTCTAGTAAAGATAGTCATGTAACGCTTAAGTGTAGAAATCAATAAGTTTGCTCAGTAAAACGAGCATGTATTCTCACCCCGAAAACAGTTTATGAAAAACCATTAAAAGAGAAAAAGTGAGGCTATGAACTCATGGTTAGAAGAAGTATCGAACGAGAAATTCAACATAGAAAGAATGGCGACAACGTCTCACCCGCGACCTATAATAATGGTGAGCGAATAAGAATATATTTATAAGAAAAATGCATAAAATGCATAAGTATGTAAAATATATATATTCCGACATATATGAAATCTTATATCGTAGAATCGATGAGTGCGCCAAACTTACTTATTTATACCCACCAAAATGATCTGCCTTAAGTTTTACCCCATTTTAACCCATTCCGACTAATATGTAATTTTTAATAAAAATTACCCATTTTGACCAATCATCAAGATTAAGACATCTAGATGCGAACAAAAACGAAATACTATTCTATTAGTTGCAATTTCAGTTTTTGTTAAGATATTTTACGCCTAACTATTCTCCATAACGTTAATTGACCCTTAGAAGAATTTCGCCAAGTTTGACTTTCTATTATATATTTCCTTAAATTTGACCCGTCCAAAACGACCAGCTAAATCACATTTTCACGACTCGGACTTCAAAACAATTTGATGTAAAACGACGTTTCGGACAACTTTTTAGTTTTAACCGAGACCCGAAACCTAACAGAAAATGACCAAAATACCCCTGCAAGTTTCTGCATAAAACTTTATTTTTCTAACTAAATTGTAGTATCTAATCCTAAGCTTTTCAACCCGTTAACACACTTTTTCAGCCATATTTATCCTCGCAGAAAGGTAAAACGGCATTTTAAACAACTTTTTAGCTCTACCCGAGACACAAAACTTGACAGAAAATGCCTTTTTCTCAAATCTGCAGCAACTCTATTTTTTTGAAAATACGTAGAATATGTTTTTAAGCTTTTTGACACGACATTAGGCATTTTTAAGACTAACAAGCCTCGCGACAAACTAAAACGACATTCCGGACAACTTTCGTGTTTCGCCGGAAGGCCAAAACGGACTTGAAAGTGGTCGAAATGAGCGTTGAATTTTCTGCGCAGATTTTAAATAAAGGCAAGAGCTGAACTTACATATATATATATATATATATATATATATATATATATATATATTATATATTTATATATATACTTTATATAATTTAGTTTAAAATGGTGTTATTGTGCATTAAAAGTTGTTAAAGTTGGTAAGTAATAGATCATTGGACAAAAGGATCACATTTGCTTATTTAGTTGTTAGTCCGTGTCACCGGAGTTATTGGTGCGTGTACGAGTTGTTGGGTTTTGGTTCATGTCGAGCTGTTGGGTTGCGATTTTTGTATTACCAGTTTCATGTGGATCAGTTTGTTATCATTGTTTAACAATTGTTTTGTTAACTAGGATGTAACTTGTAAGAGTGTATCACTGAATTTGTAAACAAAATGTTTATTTTTATTAATAGTCTTTTGTGAAGCAAAACTATGTATCATGTGTATCAGCTATAAATTGTTACGTATGAAGTTTTTTAGTGGTTGTACATTATTTTTATGCTAAGGTTTTTATGTAATGTATCTACTGTTAATTAATCAAATACAACAATTAATAGATTCAATGGTTAAGATCACTTCTCATTTTAACAACTTTAAACTACTACACTACATTAACCTTCCCCTATATATAATCTAGTTAAAATGGTATATGTGCTTAAAGTTGTTAAAGTGAGAAGCAATAAAAATTGGACAAATGTCACATTATTTAATTAGTTGTTGGTCCGTGTACGATTTGTTGGTTCGTGTATGAGTTGTTGGAATGGTTTTGGGTCGTGTATCAGCATTGGTTCGCGATTTTTTTAGGAATACAAGGTTTCTTATGTATCTGTGTTTTTCATAGTTTTATCATTTATTTGTTAACCAGTGTAACTTGTAAGAGTGTATCATTCAAATTACGAATAAAATGTATATTTTTATTAATAGTCTTTTGTGAAGCAAAAATTATGTATATATGTTAAGCTATTAATTAATGGCGTATCATGTTTTATTGTGGTTATACCATCATTTTTTATGTTTAAGATTTATTTTCATGTATATATATTAATTAAATTAAAATTTTACTTAATAGATTAATGGTTAAGGATCACTTCTCATTTTATACAACTTTAGCTATTACACTACATAACCTCCCATTCTTTATTTTTATATATATATATATATATATATATATATATTTTATTTTATATATATATAAAATATATGATGTGTGTTTATTCGGATCGATTGTGTATGTTTTTATTTTGAGATGATTGAGAATGTTTCCGTAATGATGATTTTTAACTTTGATTTAAGTTTTAAGCGTAAAATATCATTTAATGTGTTTTATAATCTAAATGTGTAAAAATAAATTCGAATCAATGTTAAAAAAATATCTCGATTTTGCGATATAAAGTTCAATACGTAATCTTCTATACAAAATTAAGTAATCAATTACCATACTCGATTTGAGCTTTAATTTGTAAATCAAATTTGTGATTTATAGATTCGATTCACTATCAAATGATGTTTACTTGTGAATCAATCAAAAAAATATGAATCAATTTGCTCAAACGAAGATTTTTCTTTTCTTCTTAAAAAAACATTCTACACAATGGAACCAGAGCCTATACTATAATATTATATATTTATTTATTATTATTTATATAATATATATTATATTTATATTTATAAGGCTCCGGTTCCTTTGAAAATGTTTTTATTTTGTGAAGATATTGAGAAATCTCGTTTGAGCAGATTGCTTCATATTTTTTGTTTTGATTCACAAAGTAACACATTTATTTATAGTGAATCAAATGCATCACAAATTTGATTCACAAATCATTGCTAAAATCGAGTTATAGTAATGATTCCTTAAGTTTGTATAGAAGATTGATTCGTATAACAACAGCTCACATGTAATAATAAAATATATAATATGATGGAAAATTACCAAATTACCCTTGAAGACAAAGGTAATAAGGAAAAATCTTCACTAATATATATAATTTAATTCGTTTATTAACGGGAAACTTGCATTCCGGGTCGTTAAATTACTCCTCACAACGATTTGTGAAATTGAAACCATGCTTTGTTGTTAGGACATATGATATGAATTGGAAACAAGATTGATTTAAGTATCTACTTCTACAATTAAAATAAAAGCAAATATATTTTGTTTGGGGGAGTTAAATAAACACAATTTCTTTTAAATATAGGCACACGGGGGGGAACAAAACAAAATAATAAAAATCCAAAACACTTAACACGGGGGGGGAACCCCATAAAATTTCCAAAAATAAAAAAATAAAAACACATAAAAAAAATCGGGGGACCAAAATATTAAAAATAATAACCCGGGGAGGGTGGGGAACCCTGAACGGTAGTCAAAAACCCTAAATTTCTAAAATTAAACCTAAATTGAATTTTTCTTTTTAAATATACTCTAATTGACTAAAAAGTAAGTTTAAAGAAAACTAGAACAAAAACAGAGTTGAAATGAGCTTTAAAACACAAAAAATAAGAACGGGAACGAATCCCGTTCTTTAAAAATCGAAATTTTGCATTTAAACCTACGCAAGCAAATCTAATTTTCCTAGACTTTATGATAAAAGAAATTTTCTAAAAAGATTATATATTATTTTGATTTATTTTTCTATTTTTTATGATTTTTTAAAGTTTTAAACTAAATTAAATGTTTAAAAATAACAAACGATAATGAAAAATTACGAAAAATTCCCAAAAAGTCCTAAAAGTGATGAGAATTCTAGGAAAAATAAGCTTTTGGTCACAGCTTAATGAATAAGCTACGGAATAAGCTAAAACAGCTTATAAAGCTTAAAAGTGAAAATGAGTATAAGAAATAGATTTTGCGAAGTTATAATGAAAAAGTCCCCAGGGCGCGTTGGTAGTGGAGGTGTGTGGTGTGTGTTATAAAAGGGGTTGAGGGTGTTGAGGTCGGGGGTTCGAGTCTTGCTCACCCCCGATTTCCACCTTCCTTTTTTTTATTTTTGAAAACTTATAAAAGCAAAGTTGTAGAAAAGCTAAAAATAAGCACTTTTAATAAAAGAAACTTTTTATGAAAAGCCCTAAATAAGCTATTAAACAGCTGAAAACAATACAGAAACAATTAACTCATATTTTTGGCCTTTTTAAATATTTAAGAACTATAAAACTAACCAAAAGCTATATTAATGAAATAATAAGCTATTAATATACTAAGACTAACCTAATGAGTTAAACTTAATAGAAATAAGCACAGAGATATAAGCCATAAGCTTAAAATCTAAATAAGCTTTTAAGAAGAAATTTAACCAAACAGCCCTAATGGCTATCTTTGAGCTTGAATTCCTATAAGCTAGTGGAAACTTAATGCTTAAAGCTTAACAACTTCTTAAAGTACAGCTAAAAATCTACTTAAAACAATAAGCAAAACACATTTTGAAATCTAATTAAGAAATTAAAAAGTTATAGGAAAAAGCTACAGGCTACTGGCTTAGTCACTTTTGGTTTAACTAAAAAGAACTAGAATAAGCTTGCAATGACTTAATAAGCTAAGAATTCCTTTAAACTATCCTAATAAGCTAATTTAAGAACAATTTAAGCAAAAGTTTAAGAAAATAAGCTATAAAAACTAAAATAAGCACTTGACAAAACCTGAGACCCAAACAGTCCCTACAGGGATCTTTGAGCTTATTTTTCAATAAGCTCTTGGATCCTTGTGGGGAAATGGCTTATGCAAGCTTATTCTATAACTAATAAGCTTCCTAAAAATGCTTCTGAAAATGATTTTGAAACAATTTAGCTTAATGAAAAAGCACTATGAAAACAGACTTAAGACTTAAATCATGCTGAGTTTTATTTTAAAAATGAAAAGACAAAAGCCAATTGCAGCTTAAAAACAGATTATCAAAAGAGCTTATTTGAAAGAGTAAGCTAGTACTAAAGATTAATGACCCTAGACCTACTTGTGCTATGAAAATCAAATCCTAAAAGCTACAATTACCATCTGAAATTTAAACTAAAAAATGGACTCTTTGTTATTTTCATTATCTGATGCAGTTGGCAAGCTTATGACCAAATACTTAAATCCTAAAAATGCAGACCTTAAAAACTAAATGCAACACTTAATAAAACACCTAAATCAACTCAAATAATAAAACTAGATTAGCTAAATTCTATCTGAGCTTGAAACTAGAATTGGCAGAATTTTCACAGGTTTAATATAGCAATAAGAAAACTTATGAAAACTTAATTGTTCCTAATCAAACTTATAAATCCTGCACTTATAACCTAGTTTTGGAAATTCAAATGTAACTAAAGGATAAAAGGACCACAAACAGTATTAACTTGTAGTTAATACTGCTTGTCCCAAACACCCCTTTATTGCACTTAAATCCATTTCAAGCTTATGAATGTAAGATTTAATGAGCAAAAGTTCAATACCAGATAACAAATAGCCAAAAACAGATCTTATGAGCTTATACTAACAATCAAATAAGCTAGAATCTAATAACTACTCATTATGCTAAATATTTTTGGATTTTTAATGATTTATAAGACAAAATATAAAAACCTAAGATCTACACTACATATTCTGAAAACAGATGATCAAACATGATTAATAAGCACAATGAGACAAAATTAAGCACAAATAAGCTAGCAGGTAAGCAGAATAAGCAAAATAGACTAGGAATTTAAAGATAGAAAGGATAAAGAAAACTTACAAAGGCCTTAGCTAAACAAAGGCAATAAAGGCTCAATTGAGCTGTCTACAAGCTCCAGCTTATCCAAGGATAAGCTGGTAAGGTCCCATAAGCTCTTCCAAGTTAAGCTTATCATCCAAGTAGCTCAAATCCATAATAAGCAAAGGTATTAAGACTGATTTTTAGATTTAAGTATATTAAGAGCTTATTAATAGCTCAATTTGAGCTTAGAGACTCAAAGAGCTTGTATGAGCTTATGAGAAGCTTATGTAACATTACTAGCTTATTAGACACAGTTTGAGTAAAAGTGAGCTTTAGAAAAGTAAGATAAAATTCGAATTCTAATAATGAAAACTGCTTACAATATTGAAAAAGGAAATTACATCAAACAAACATTAATCTAAAACATTTTAACTGAAAATTACAAAAGCTAATTTTAATAAGCTAATTTATATCCTCCCCCTAGATATCTTGTGAGTAAGTCCTTGCTTGTATTTATACTGCCTGGGAGAAGCTTCTAGGTCCTGATTCAGTTATATCCTCCTCTTAATCTCGTCCATACATTCCTTTCAATCATTGGCTCTTTAATATTGGCCCTTGGATCATTAGTGAGCACACGGATCGCCAGCGTGGCAATCCGTGTGTCAGGGTACTTGTGCTTCTTCTACACATATTTTAGTGCAAATCCCACTTGATAGGTGTGTTTTCTCCTTTGCCTGCGTGTCATTCCCTTTTGGGGATTGACCAATAAGAGCGTTTGGTGATGTAATACTCTGCCATGTCAGTCCTTGTTACTTAAATTGTCTCTCTACGTGGCCAATTTTGATTTGCCCTTTGATTTGACTTGGGGTAAATAGAAGAAGACAGTGAATAGTAGTAACTAAATTTCCCGCGTAGAAACTTGTATAAAGGGTGCGTTTGATTTCTTTGACCCGGGTTAAAGACTAGTTTGAGTTTGGACTTATTTAAAGAAAAATGGGCCATGGGTATTGTTTGTTTCGGGCTTTGAGTTTTATAAAGAAGTTAACGAGTGTTAACTTTTATTAATAGAAAGTTAACACCGTTAGGGCTTTAAGGGTTAATTGTGAAATATGTTTAACAATGAGGGACTGATTTGGTATTTTTGGGAGTTTTGTTATTTGGTGGTTGAGTTTAATTGACCAAGGTTTGACTTTTGTTGACCTTTGATAGCATTCTCCCGGCTCTTGTATACTCAATTCCGTTCTCGTGTCCGTGATTGTCCGGTTTTGACCGTTTTCTTGAGATTCTTGCAATATCCTTTCCTACACAATCACAAAGACAAAACAAGCAATATTCAAGCATTTAAAGCACAATTTTGTCTTTTTAGGGCCAATTTTGATATAAAACGGATATGTGTTTTCACACATATCAAAATTCCTCAAAATAAGCGATTGCGTGTCCTCACGCAATATTATATGCTCTATAACCAAATACCTCAAAACTTCGCCAAACTAAATCTTTGAAAAGTAGCAAAGATTTTTGTGGAGAGAGTTAAGAAATCACAAGTTATAAAACACCATACTTTCCCATTTTTATAAAACTTCTCTTTTTTTATATATATAAACTAATACTCCCTCCGTCCCATTTTAATTGACCTCCAACAAAAAAAATTCATTTTATGACAGATTCAATGAATCTGGACCTATATTTATTAAAATGACAAGTTTACCCTATTAAATGCAATAAATATATGAATTACTTTCCTTACAAAAACTAATTAGATGGTTAAAATTGTAAATTTAATACTCCATAAACACCTTAATTAAGAAAGTGGACAAGGTTTTGGGACAAACTAAATTAGTAATGAGGTCAATTAAAATGAGACGGAGGGAGTAATATTTTGACTTTCATTATTTCCATAATTGTTAGGGATCATAGAACAAGATGCATTTCGATCCGAGAATGCCCCAAAAGACAAGAGAGTTGCATAGTTAGTGCAAAGGCAGTAGGCCAACTTGGTGATGCCTTAGCTGTTGGTCTGAGTTGTTGAACAACAGCTGGGGAAATGTAGTCAAATGGGATTGTATCCCTGAGCAACTCCTAAACCTCTATGTGATGCCAGTAATGGAAATGTAGCATGTGGTGGCGGATCTCAGTGAGAACAGGAGTTTTCTCTATCTCTTGTGATGCCTCCCATAAGAGCCCTTATGTTTATAGATGTGATCCGTATTCATAAGGTGTGTTTGTGGGGGGAAATGTAGCAAGGGATAGTATCATAGTGGTTTCTCCATGGTAGCCTAGATGTTACTCAAGGTTTCATTGACCTTAAGTAAATCAAGTTGAAGAGATGAATTTGGAAGAGTAATGTCTTTTCTGCATTCTGTATTTGTATGTATTTGTATGTTCTGGCAGATATCGGATAGAATGTATCTGAGGTTTGTGAATTGTATAAAAAGGTTTTGGGTCTGTCCAAGCGTTTTAATAAGTTGTAATCATCTCGTTGGTAATATAATTCACTTTTTTACCAAAAAAAAACAACATAAAATGGCAAGTTCACGATACAAAATGAACTCATTTACTTTAGGTAGGGTTTTATAAAATCACATTATTTGGTGAGGTATATTGGGAAATAATTTAGGAGTTTTATAATTGTTTATAAGGTGATGTATTTTTTTTTTTTATTAATTTATTGGTAAAGTTTTGTAATAAAAAAAGCCTTTTAATAACCCTCCGTTGACCATTGTAATTACACAAGTGATTTTTTCATGCCCGTATATAACCACCCAGTACATACGACCCCAACCCCCCCATTATAACTCCAATTTAATAACCATCTGAAAAATACTCTGATAACACAGAGTCACAACATACCCCCACTTATAGCACTCATTTTGACTTCTTCTCCGTTAAGAGCATATGGCGAGAAACAGAAAACCACCAGTTACATACCTGAGCTCTTAACCTACCAACTAATCCTTTGTTTAGCAACCTACTCATAATTAACTTTATCATTTATTTCATTCTTCGCGACGATTGCGACCGCATAGCCTAAAAGTTAAGGAACAAGGCTAGAGCACAACACGCTCGAATCGGGGTCAAGTATTTTTACTCTTAACTACCCAGTCCCGAAATCAAAAATTATGACAAAAACACGTATTTTATTTTGAAAAAATTAAAATTTTCATATTTTTGAAAAAATTTTGTGGGAAAACGGGGTACGTGAGAACAACGGCAAAAGTAGGTAAGATCATATCGAAGATATACTACCTCATACTAAAATTAAACATTGTCCTCAATGTTTCCTAGCCTAAGACTTAAAAACCCTATACTAGAACTCATAAAGGTCGAATGCATAACCCAAACATGAAGAAAGTATCACACAAATCTTAAGCCGTTTATTAAGTGTGCTAAAAGATAAATGTTAGTCGATAATAATCTTTAGGATATCGGATTTCCCCAAACTAATGGTAAGCAAAGGCTAGGAAGCTCGAGTGGACCGGGACAAAACACCGAACACGAGAGACTTCAGATAATTTGGGTTCATCCTGCAAACAATCACGAGTACAAACACAACAAGAATCGAAAGAGTACAAGCCTCCTCCCCGCCCCCACCCCCCAAAAAAAAAGTAAACATCACAACAAAAAAGAAGTTAGAAAATAGAAAATGGATAAGCATGGGGTGCCTCCCATGAAGCACTTTGTTTTTGGTAACCGAGTCACATAGCTTGACTCGATCCCTGAATTCATTCATCCTTAGGGAAAGTCTGGAGATCCGGGACAACCATTGTTGGTGTATCCCCTCCAAAGTAGTGCTTAAGTCGGTGGCAATTCACTTTGAAGTTTGATCCGTCGGAGTGAGATAATTTGGCAGTGCCATATGGAAAAACTTCGGTTATAGTGAAAGGGTCGAACCATCGGGTTTTAAGCTTTCCCGAGAATATCTTTAGACGAGAGTTGAAAAGCAAGACTTGATCACCAACATTAAAAATGAGGTTTTTGATCTTTGAGTTGTGAAGCTTCTCCGTCCTCTCCTTATAAATCAAAGAATTCTCGTATGCTTGATCACGAAGCTCATTAAGTTCATTTAGTTGCAGCTTCCAATGATCGCCTGTGGTTTGAAGATCAAAACTAGCTTGTTTTAATGCCCAATACGCTCTATGCTCTAATTCGATAGGTAGATGACACGACTTTCCATACACGAGCTTGTAAGGTGTGCAACCAATTGGTGTCTTATAAGCAGTACTGAATGCCCATAGAGCGTAATCAAGCCTATCAGACCATGAGGCATTGTTTTCTCCAACCGTCCTTTCTAAAATACGTTTTAACACTTGTTTGAGGGTGGTAAGCGGTAGCAAGACGATGAGTGACCTCATACTTAGACATGACTTTAGAAAATTTATCATTAAAGAAATGGGTCCCATGATCGCTTATAATAGCTCTCGGTGTACCAAATCGGGCAAAAAGAGATTTCAAAAACTTAACTACAACTCTAGCATCGTTAGTGGGGAGCGCCTTGGCTTCAACCCATTTGGATAGGTAATCAACGGCTACGAGTATGTACTTATTTCCTCTAGATGACGGAAATGGTCCCATGAAGTCTATGCCCTAGACATCAAGATGTTTACACACTGGTGGAATTTTGTGGCCATCTCATCACGTTGTGAAAATTTTTCCCTGACGCTGATGAGTCCAGTTTTTGACTAACTCAGGCAACATTTATAGATTGTGAGCCAATAAAATCCTGAGTCAAAAACCTTTTTGGCAGTGTAGTTGGAACCGTAATGTCCCTCGGTGGGTCCACTATGGCAAGCTGTGAGGATGTCGACAGCTTCTTGGCCCGAAACACATCGCCGGATCACTTGATCCGCACAGGTTTTGAATAGAAAAGGGTCGTCCCAAAAATAGTGTTTGACATCTTTAAAAAATTTGTTTTTCTGCTGAGTTGACATTCCTTTGACAATGAAATTCCCCGCGTGGTAATTTGCATAATCGGCAAACCACGGGGTACTTGGGTTACCACGAGAAGTCACCATATTAAGTGTCTCGAGAGGAAAAGTTTCGTTTATTTCCTTTGGATCGAGAACATTTTCATACGGGTTTTCTAATCGGGAAAGATGATCGACCGCGTAGTTCTCGGCTCCCTTCGTATCAATTACTTTAAAATCAAATTCTTAAAGGAAGAGAACCCACCGGAGCAATCGCGCCTTGGCATCTTTTTTAGCAAATAGGTACTTAAGGGCAGAATGATCCGTATACACTATGCTTTTATTCATGATGAGGTATGACCGGAATTTTTCGAATGCGTACACCACAGCTAACATTTCCTTTTCCGTTGTGGTGTAGTTTGATTTCGCCTCTGTCATTGTTTTGCTCGAATAATGTATTGGCCTAAAGTGTTTCTCAATTCGTTGCCCCAGAACTGTACCTATGGCATAGTCGCTTGCATCACACATAAGCTCAAAGGGTAGGTCCCAGTCGGGGGTAATCAGAATTGGAGCTTCGGCTAATTTCTACTTTAAGGTCTGAAAAGCTTGAATGCATTCCTTGGAGAAAATGAAAGGAGTGTTTTTCTCAAGGAGATGGGTCATGGGTCGAGAAATTTTTGAAAAGTCCTTGATGAATCTACGGTAAAAACCTGCATGTCCGAGAAAACTCCTAATACCCTTGACGGTAGTTGGGTGAGGTAACTTAGCAATGACGTCTATTTTGGCTTTGTCGACTTCTATTCCTTTCTTTGAAATTTTGTGTCCAAGTACGATGCCTTCTTTTACCATAAAATGGCTTTTTCCCAATTTAGAGCCAAATTAGTGTCTTCACACCATTTAAGCATCTTTTCTAAATTGGAAAGGCACGTTGAAAAAGAATTTCTGAAAACTAAAAAGTCTTCCATGAAAACTTCCATCGTCTTTTCAATCATATCATGGAAAATAGCCATCATACACCTCTGGAATGTGCCTGGTGCATTGCATAAAGGCAAAGACATCAGCGTAACAAATCTTCCAGTATGGGCAGGTGAATGTGGTCTTTTCCTGATCTTTCAGATCGATTGGTATTTGAAAGTAACCCGAGAAACCATCGAGGAAACAATAGTATTCATTTCCTGCGAGTCTCTCGAGCATTTGATCCATAAACGGCAAAGGGAAGTGGTCTTTCTGGGTGGCTTCGTTCAACTTACGATAATCAATACAAACTCTCCATCCCGTTACAAGTCTAGTTGGTACTAACTCATTTTCATCATTGGTCACTACGGTCATCCCTCCTTTCTTTGGCACACAGTGCACTGGGCTCACCCAAGGACTATCCGAGATTAGACCGCTGGTTCGTAATCCTCTTCCATAAGAATTTTATGAGAACAAAATTCCGGGTTAATACCCTTTATGTCGGAGAGTTTCCAAGCAATGGCTCGCTTTTGGGACTTTAGAACCTTTATGAGAGCGGCCTTTTCATCGATACTCAAATCTTTGGCAATTATGACTAGCAACTTGTTGTTGTCTTCCAAAAATGCATATTCGAGATGAGGCGGTAAGTCCTTAAGTTCGACCTCGAGGTTCATCAATTGAAGATTAGCAGTTTTAGCTTCACAAAATTTCAAGTTCCTTTCTAATTACCGACAAATCAATTCTTGGACGGAGGGTGAAGGATCACTATTAGAGTGCATCAAGAATATGTCCCCCTCTAGGTCATAAATAGGATTCATCACTCCCGGTGAAGTTCGATCATCGGCTAAAGCAAGAAAAAGCATAAGCCTTTCTCGAGAAGTAAAAAATCACTATCCCCGAAAGGAGTTGAAGTCAGAGAAGATTTGAAACTATCGGTCATACCGGAAGTGTTATTGCCACTTGCAATCACGTTCCGGAAAATCTATAATTTCTTGAGAATACTCCTCACAAGCTAATTCACCAACGTCGATTCGGTTTTGTCCGCATATCATTAGAATTAACCAAGTATCTTGAAGTTTTGATCAGATTGTAAGTAATGGCCTCATTTCCCACTCGAAGGGTTAATTCACCTCGACACGTCTATCAAAAGCATAAACCGGTCTTAAAAACACCTCTCGAGAATTATAGTACCGGGTCTTGTCAAAATCTACAACCCGAAGTCACTAGAACTGGAATACGCCGCGCGCAGAGAGCGACTTTGACATCTTTAGGGCATGGGACTGATTGGGTGGGGGTATGATCTAACGGTCCGCTAGTTTCTAAAGTTCATGCAACGCCGGAGGTCAGGGTTTTGGAAGGTTTGAAGCTTTGGTTTTTCCACACGATAAAATTGGGCATAGACACACACCACACACACCATCGCCAAGGCTAAGCACCATCCATTCCGGAAATTTACATGGAATAAGAACTGCCGGGTCACCAAGTTTTTGGGTAACTTGTAAGTATGACCGCCGAGCAATTTCGTTAAAGGTTCTAAGCCATCTCACGAAGTTTTTTCTTTATTTTCGATTAAGGCTTTAAGAGTTGAAGAAATTTGGCATAAGATCAAAGCATCCATAACTAATTTCAAAACTCAATCTTTAAAAGATTTGTAAATTTCTTTTTGTTCGTTAGCATTTACACGGCGCTTCTCATCATTTTGCTTTGAAGGATAAGGAATTGACGGTTTCAGGTTAGGCATCGACGCACTAACGGGAACAACAACTGACTTAGAAACTGGATTTTAGTTCTCAACTGGGACAACCAGAGGTTGGACGTCTTTGGTAATTCCGTTATTAGTAGGAAAAACTGTGTCCTTTGTCACCTCGGTTCTACGTTCCACTACTCTAGGAGAAGAAGTAGTAGGAATCGTAGGTCCTTGATAAGCAACACCGCTTCGGGTAGTAATACCCTTCAAGTCTTCCTTCGGGTTAGTAACGGTGTTACTTGGAAGAGAACCTGAACTCGAAGACGAAGCGGTATTGGAATTTACAAACTTAGAAAGCATTTCTGTTAAATTTGTCATCTGGTTTTGTAAACCTTGGCCTTGATTTTTCATATTCCTTAATATTGCATCATTAGCCTTGACATAATTCTCAAAATCGGTCTTTGAAACACCTTGCATTTGCGGAGCGGGAACTTGATAAGGGTGAGCTTGGTAAACCGGTGGTTGACTAGTCGGAGGTTGATAAATTTGTCCTTGGTAGAAGTTATTTCCACGGTTTTGATTGAAATTGGTTCCCCGATTTTGGTTGAAATTATTCCCTTGATTCTGATTGAAACGGTTTTGATTGTTTTGAATCGGAGGAAAACCAGGAGGTCAGATTTGGTTTGCAACCATCGGAGGTCTAGAATTGGTATTTCCTTAATTGAAATTAGCTGCAGCAGCTTGTGAAACGTACTCTTGAATGTTGTCTCAATAAACATTGTCATTGGTGGCAGGACAATTTCTATAAGAATGAGCACCTCCACAAGTTACATAACTCTTCTCGACCGCTTTTACGGGCACGGGAGCTTGGGCTTTTTGCTTGTCAATAAGCATAGTCTTCATCACATTCTTAAGTTCAGAAACTTCGGTTGTAAGAGCAACAACATCGGGTGAAATTCCAAGGGTAGATGAATTCGAACTCACTTTGGCAACGACTACCTTGTTTCATGAATTATGAACTTTGGATTTACTCTCGAATAATGTTTTCAGATTCACGAGGCATCATTATCCAAAAAGTTTCACCGCAGCGGAATTCAACGAATCTTGATCATTATCATTTAAGGCATTGTAAAACGTAGCTAGTTGGTGTAATTATGAAAATCCGTAATGTGGGCATGCTCGAAGTCATTAAATCGATCCCAAGCCTCGTAAAATGATTCGTCAAATCTTTGTTGAAATCTCGTGATTTCGTTTCGAAGATTTGTCGTTTTTGAAGGAGGAAAGAATTGATTAATGAATTTTGAAACAAGATCATCCCATGTCAAAATTGATCGAGGAGGTTCTTTTTCTAGCCAAATCTGGGCTGAACCTTCAAGAGAAAATGGAAAAAGCATAAGCTTAATTGACGTGCTCGGGATGTGAATCTCATCGTTGAGGTGATTTTATTAAAATAACGGATGTGAGCATGTGGATCCTCTTTATCATGTCCGAAAAACTGTTTGTTTTGAACAAGATTGATCAAACCATGCTTTAACTCAAAATTAGCATTGATTTCGGGAATTACGATTGCATCCTCGTACCCCTCGGTGGGTGCTTGGAGCAATTCCGCCATAGTCCGGTTATCGGCCATCGGAACTAGGGGAGGATTATCAAAAGGTTCTTCTAAATTAAATGGTTCTACAACAGCCGGTGGGGCTTGTTGTTGACGGTTATGGTTGCGGGTTTGAGAACGAGTGCGCATGCACAAAGTAGAAAAAGAAAATTTAAACTAATTTTTTTTTATTATTTTTTTAACAATCTATTTTAACGGATAACGAGAAGACAACTTAAACCAAATAATCAAATTTACTTCACGGTAGCTCTTAAAAATTTTACTTTTTAAGGTGAGCCGTATTTCGTAAATGACACAAATGGTAAGTTTTTAAATCTTTGATTTGAGTTGGGAACTTACTCATTGAAGGTATTATTTGTTGATGTCTTTTACCAACTTTGTTTATTTTATTTTTTATATTATGGACAATTTTTTATATTTTTTGGATTTTGGGAGAATTGACAAAAGGTTATTCTAAATTAAATTGTTCTACAACAGCCGGTTGGGCTTGTTGTTGATGGTTACGGTTGCGGGTTTGAGAACGAGTGCGCATGCACAAAGTAGAAAAAGAAAATTTAAACTAATTTTTTTTATGGATAATTTTTTTTTTAATTTTTATATGATAATTATACTAAAAGAAAAGAAAAATATTTTTTTATTTTTTATATTTTATAATTTTTCTATTTTTGAAAAAACAAAACTTTCCAAAACGAAAGGGTCTTCAAATCACGATCAACAAACTTCAAACGAAAGAATCTTAATCACAAATCCCCGGCAGCGACGCCAAAAATAGATTGATAGTAAACCAACACACGTAATAATAAAATATATAATATTATAGAAAATTACCAAATTACCCTTGAGGACAAAGGTAAAAAGGAAAATCTTAACAAATATATATATAATATAATACGTATATAAACCGGTAAGTATGATTCCCGGGTCGTTATCCCCCAACGATTTGTGAAATTGAAACCACGTTTGATGTTCGGACAATGATTTGAATTGGAAACCAAGATTGATTTGATTATCTACTTCTACTAATTAAAACAAGCAAATTATAACAATTAAGCACGAAAATGAATAACGGGAAATTAAACTTTAACTAAAAACGCAAAACGGGAACCCTAAACGGAGGCCAAAAACCCAAAATTTCTAAAATTAAACCTAAATTAATTTTTTCTTTTTAAATGGACTTTAATTGACTAAAAGATAAGTTTAAAGAAAACTAAAACAAAAACGGATTTTAAATGAGCTTTAAAACACGAAAAATGAGAACGGGAACAAATCCCATTCTTTAAAAATCGAAATTTTGCAAATTAAACCCTACGAAAGCAAAACTAATTTTTCTACAAACTTTATGATAAAAGAAAATTTTCTAAAAAAGATTTATATTTTTTTGATTAATTTTCTATTTTTTATG
Source organism: Tanacetum coccineum (assembly GCA_026074375.1). Taxonomy (NCBI): domain Eukaryota; kingdom Viridiplantae; phylum Streptophyta; class Magnoliopsida; order Asterales; family Asteraceae; genus Tanacetum; species Tanacetum coccineum. The sequence goes on from BQNB010024064.1 coordinate 20,773, forward strand.
ATTTTTTAAAGTTTTTAATAAAAATAAATGTTTAAAAATACTAAACTATCTATAAAAATTCTAGAAAAAATACAGAAAATAGCTTATACTAATTAGAACCTAGGAAAAATAAGCTTGATGTCACAGCTTAATGAATAAGCTACGAATTAAGCTTAAACAACTTATAGACAAAATGGGAAAAACGTGTATAAAGATTAAATTGTGCAAGACTATAACGAAAAAGACCCTAGGGCGCAGTGATAGTGAGTGTGTGGTGTGTGTTATAAAAGGGTTGAAAGTGTTGAGGTCGGGGGTTCGAGTCTTGCTCACCCCCGATTTCCACTTTCCCCCTTTTTTTATAAAAACTTATAAAAGCAAAGTTATTAAGCACCTAAAAATAAGCAATTTTAATAAAAGAAACTTTTTATGAAAAGCCCTAAATAAGCTAGAAAATAGCTGAAAAGTAAACAGTTACTACTTAACTTTCTTTTTGGAGTTTTTCTTAAACTGAAATAAGCTAGTATACTTAATAAGCTAAAGTTAAGATTAATTAAGCTATAATATGCTAAACCTAAGCTAATGAACTAGACATAACTAAAAATAAGCCAGTAATAAGCTAAAAGACTAAGTAAGCTCTTTTGAAAACTTAGGAACCAAACAGTCCCTAAGGCAGACTTTGAGTTTAATTTAAAGCACTCAAATAAGAACTTAAAGACATGAGACTTGATTTTAATGAAACTTTGGCCTAAATGCTATATAAAAATGCTTTTTGAAAGAGTTTTTGACAACAAGAGCTTATAGAAAAAGAACTATGAAAACAGACAGTTAGCTCAGTAGCTGCTGAGTTTTGGATTTTTAAATGAAAAGAAAATTTGAGGATTTTAAGAACTAAAACAGATAACAAGATAAGCTAGATTTTAGAAACTAAATGCAAACTTATAAAATATGAGATAAAAGCTACTTAAATGCTGAAAATCAAAAGCTTAAACCTATTATATCCTACTAAAATTCAAGCTAGAAAATGGCAGTTTGAGTGTTTACCCTATCTGATGCAGTTGACTCCAATGAGACTTAAAATCAAAACATCAAAATGCAGGCCCTATGAAACTTGACTCTACACTACTTTGACACTAAACTAAGAACATATAAAGTAATAATAACAACTAAACTCTATTGAATCACTAAAAGCTATAATGACAGATGATAAACTCACAGATTTAAAGCCTAAACTAGAAAACTTATGAAAACTTAACTAGACCTAATAAACTTACTAATCCCACACTTTTAAACCTCTTTGAATGATTCAAAACCAAATCAAAGAAACAAAAGGGTTCAAGCAGTACTAACTCATGTTAGTACTGCTAGTCCCAAACACCCCTTTAAAGTTCTTAGAATCCATTTAAGCTTATGCAATGCTGATTTAATAATTAAAATTCAGATACCAGATGACAAACAACTTAACACAACCTTATTAAGCAAATAACACTAAGCAGATAAGCCAGAATCAACAAGCTAATGATTATGCTAACTATTTTTTTTGTTTTTTAGATATCAAGGACAAATTAAACAAAACTAAGTTCTAAAGTACTATAGCTAGAAACAGATGATGAAACATGATCAATAAGCTTAATAAAACAGGTAAAAACCACAAATAAGCTAGTTAATAAGCAAAATAGGCAAAAGCTAAACTAGAAGATTAAGACAGAAATATGAAATAGGAGACTTACAAGCTGCCTTAGCTAAACAAAGGCTATAAAAGGCTCAATTGAGCTATCTACAAGCTCTGGCTTATTGTAAATAAGCCAGTAAAAGTCCATATGAGCTCTTCCAAAGTAAGCTCATCTTCCAAAAGCTCAAAAATCCAAATAGCCAAGGTATTTAAGTTGTTTTTAGAGTTACAGTAGATTAAATGACTGAATTGAGGTCAATTTGAGCTTAGAGACTCAAAGAGCTTGTATGAGCTTATTAGTAGCTTATGAAACAGTAGCATAAACATTTGAGAGAAATAAGAGCTTATAAGTGAAAACAGTTTATGAGAACTAAATTGTGATTTTATTAATGCTTAAAACTGATTACAATACTTAATAAAAGGAAATTACAAGAGCTTAAAAGAAAATTACAATTTTAAACTAAAAAGTTACATAAGCTATTTTAAAAACTAAAGAAAAATGCAGAAAAAGAACATGGCAATGTGAGGGTGAAGGAGTCCTTTTATAGCTGCCAGGAGAAGCTTCTAGGCCAAAGGTAGTTACACGCCCCTTTTCATCTCAACCATCTATTCAACTCAATCATTGGATGTCGATTGTGAGCCCTTGGATTAGATTCTGATCACACGGATTACCAACGTGGCAATCCATGTGTCAAATACCATTGTGCTTCTTTTGTGAATGTTTTAGTGCAAAAACCCACTCCTTGGTGTGTTTTCTCCCTTGCCTCCGTGTCATTCCCTTTTGGGAATTGTCTAATGAGAGTGAGAGATGATGTAATACTCTACCAACGTGTTCCTTAACCCTTGATTTACCCATTCTAACCCTCAATTGTTAATTTCCCTTTGATTTGATGGGAGGGGTAAATCAAAAGTGACGATGAATAATAGAAACGATTTTTCTTGCTTCTTTTTTACTTATAAGGGTGAGGTTTGACTGGGGGTGTGTGGGCTGTTGACTTGGGTAAAGGGGATGGGCCACGGGATAGGATTTTGGGCTTTGGGTTAAATAAGGTTTTAATACCCGTGTAAGGTTAAGGGACCATTCTTGTAATTTTGGTAAATATGAGGGACTGATTTGGTAATTTTGGATTTTGTCTTTTGTGTTGACTATGTTTGACTGAAGGTTGACTTGAGTTGACCACTATTGACTTTTGATAGCATTCTCCCAGCTCTTTGTGTGCTCTTCCGTTCCCGTGTCTGTGTTTGTCCGGTTTTGACCGTTTTCTTGAGATTTTTGCATTATCCATACCTACACAATCACAAAGACAAAACAAGCAATATACAAGCATTTTAAGCACAATTTTGTCTTTTTAGGGCCATTTTTGATATAAAACGGATATGTGTTTTCACATATATCAGTTTGGTTTAAGGTTTTTTTGAACATTCCTAGTTGCTATATAAGGCAAGTCTAAGGTAAATAACACTTACACTCTCATAACTCACTAGCAAAACTCTCTCCCATCACCTACAAACCTACGACTCACTCTAAATTATTTAGGGTTCCATATAATTTTCAATTCAAGCCTTCAAGCATCTATTCTAAGTATATCTAAGATCATTCAAGTGCATTGGAAGCTTGGGTTTGTGATTTAACAAGAAGTATACAAGAAAAGTGATTAGGATTTTCTCACTTGGTTCTTGATCTTGTGTTTGATTTATTGGGTTTAATCTTAAGTGTAAGCTTGTGTTCTTGATCCTACTTCACTTCTATAAGGTTCATTTAAACCCTAAACATTTATTATTCATTTACATATATTTTCATGCTTGTTATATATGTTAAACACCACCTAGGTTTAATTTGATAAATTATGAGATGTTACAATACCATGTATAATTCGAATCTACATATATGAATGACGAAATAATACTTAAAATGGAAGTACACATTTTATATAAGTGTAAATTAATTTATAAGTTTAGTTTGTAAATTAATTTGTGTTGAAAGTTTTATTTACAAAAGTTATGTACAAAGATCATAAGGACTTGTTATACTTGGACATATTCATGGACATATTATAGAGGACTTAAGATATATCAAGTTACGCTATTTAATAAGTTAGAGGACTTGTAATGGTTTAATAAAATGAAAAGTATATAAAACAAGTGTATAAAACTAATTATGTACAAACTTAAATACCTACTGTTTGAATTCGTGTATAAAAGTATACATTTTATATTTTATTCAATTAGTACTTATTACAAGGATCGTAAGCATATAAGGAACTTGAAAAACCGAGCTATAACGAAGGAGATATGACATTTTTAAGTTTACAATAATTAAAGGTATAAAAGTATTTTTATAAAAGTTATTTTATAAAAATCCTCACTGTTTCAGATCTGATAATTTAAGGGAAATATTTTATAAAGATAGTACTTTTCATGAGGAATCCAAACATGTAAGAAACTCGAAAAACGGATTTAAAATGAAGGAGATACATTATTTACAAGTTTAAGTTAAAAAGTATTTTTATAAAAGTAAATTTATAAAAATATGTTACTGTTCACGACAGTGAACTGATGGGGATTAATTTTCCTAAATAGAGATTTTAATTACGAAGACGTGGACATAAGAATCACTAAAAACCGAATTAAAACGAATGAGATACGATTAAAATACGATTCCAATAATTAAAGTTATAAAAAGTATTTTTATAAACTTTCACTTACTGTTACTGTTCATAACAGTACCTAACCATATTATAAATTTAAAATTTGATTAGACTTTTCAAATACGAATCCATACATATAGAGAACGTTAAAAACGAGATTAAAACGAGAAAGATATGACGTTTTTACTAAAAGTAATATTTATAAATGTATCTAACTTTATAAATGTTATTTTCTCAAACAATTAAATTATTTATATAATGAAATCATATAAATAATACATCAAGTGTCCTTCCTTGGTTAAATTAATCAATTGTGGGACAAAAAACAACACTTTACTTTACGGGGTACAAATACATATGCAGTTATATTTGACAAGAGGTCGATTTGATTATTATTTCAACATTTTAAACTAAACAAAAACTATTAGGTGGTGGTGTAATATAATAATTGCTGTTGTAGTACTATTAAGTTACACATGTACGCATACGGACTATATTTTAAATTGGGTGATTCGGTATTATCTGTGACGTTTCATTCACTTGATTTATTTTTTACATCAAGTTTATTCACTAAGTGAGTTTTATAGCCATGGTTTTTCTATATCAAACTGATTTACAACTTTTGGGGTGAGATAAATGGCATTGTTTACAATTTGGACGCTAGTGCACATTTTATCTTGATTAGTGTTTGACTTAAGTAGCGATAACCATGTGCCCGCCCATTATCATGAACTGTCAATTACTTTGTATGAGCGCGAATGTTATAAATAGATCTATTTGGGATTGACATCCCTGTCCGGGTGAGTAGCTCTCACTGGTGTCATGGAGTGAACCAACGGATGTATACTATGTCGGATTTGGGATGTTTAGGGTTGAACATCATCACGGGCAATGTGGCAATATTTATATTGCATTCATACATGTCGAGCTTTAGTGTCATGAACTTAGGGAAACGTAATTCTATTTTGTGATGGGTGCACAGGTTGCATAATCACGGGGAAATCTTGCGGTCCTACATTATATTTACATAAACCTATGAATTCACCAACTTTATGTTGACGTTTTAAAGCATGTTTTTCTCAGGTCAATAAGGCACGAGGTGCTAAGGATACATTGGGGATACTCTTTTGGGGAGTCATGCATAAAAGATTTGAAGTCATTACATCTTGGAATATTTGTTATGATCTAAAATATTTGTTATCAAATGTTAAACAATTTAAGCCGTTGTGCTTTATATCAAACAATTTCAATAAACCCAATGTATCGTATTTTAAATGACTGTTTTAGAGGTCGTTCTCATATCTTGTGCTATTGATCTATGAAGTAATGCTCCCGGACACATTATTCCGCTGCGACCCTATTTGGGAGTGTTACAGTATTTTCCTGTAGCAACTGTACCGAGGACTGTAAAGTGAAATTTGCTACTGGTGTAACCTTTGCCCTTTTTGTGTTCTGAATATTTCATTAATAGTCCTTTGACTATTTGACTTTTGTCAGTTTATTCAGATTTTGTACCGTGTTGATGGTGGTGATTTTATGAGATATGTGATGATTTGAGGTTTATTATGATTAATAATCCTTTTTGAAAGGTATTATTGTGTTATGTGTATTCCGGGTGGTTTGACCCGTGAATTTTGAGAAATGCCGAAAAACGAGTCTGACATGTCCGTTAATGTCCAAATTGAATTTTGAAGGGTTTAAAGTGTAAATATGGCGAGTGAATACTCTAAGTTAATGGAAAGGTATTTTTAAGGTGAATAAAAATGCTTTTTAACTTTGGGGTAAATGTTACGGTTAAGTTTTACGAGCTTTTAAGTGATTTCGACACGAAAAGAAAGGCCCGACACCCATTGGATACCCTTGGCCGGTTATGGGAGGAGTAGGGAACAATATGGCTAGTTTTTAGGAGTTGTGTCCAAGAGTGTACACTTATATTCCCATCACTAGACCATTTCCTTCATTTTCAATTTGACATCAAAAAAATATCTCTCTTTTCTCTTCTCTTGTGGTTCATCCGCCACCTACACACACACACACACGCTCATAATTTTTGAATTTTGATCAAGAAAACATGAAGACATAAATATTTGAGGTTGATTCTAGTGTTTGGTTATTCATTTAAACAACGTTTGGGTTGTCCGGTTCGTGTCGAAATCTACAAATTTGAAGATTTTCTTGTAACTTTTCAAATTTAAATTTTGTTTGTCCTTTTGGGTTTATTTTGATGCATGGATGTTAGTTGTACAAGTTGATCGTCGCGAAAATTGATTTTTTGAAAGCGAAACGAAAGAAAAGGGTGTGTTTGGTTCATGTAATAAAAGAAAGAAAAAGAGGGTTTTTGTAGTTTTGATGTTGTGGTCGTGATGGTTGAATAATATATGATGCTAGAATGCTTATTTTTGATAGTAGCTTGTATAGCTTATTCGGGCTTATTTTTAAGCTATATATTGTCTTATTTTGAGCTTATAGCTCACAGCTTGTGTGGTTAACACAAGAGAAATGATTTTTTGACTATATCATGTTATGGCGTATGTTCGTGGACTATTTTTGAGGCTTATGGTAGTAATCAAAAGCGATACATAGCTTATTAGCTTCTTTTAAAACTTAATATACGTATTTTGGAGTTTATGGACTCATGACCCAATAAGTCTATTTGAGCTGCGGCTTAATGGGAGGGCTTATTGTGGTCCGAATTATTTCTACATATAAGTATATACTTATATATGTAAATGGACCTTGGTTTTGGACTTAAATAGTATTTTGGACTTATAAATTTCCTAATGGACCCTTGTTGGGCCTTGAGGCCGAATAAGCGATAATTGGTCATTTTGAGAGTTTTGGTGGACTTTTTGAAAGCGAAATGTATTTACCAAGTGATATTGATCGTTATTTTGCGGAAAACGTTTTGGTGAACGTTAAAGTTTGAGATTTTGGAATTTTGTCGAAAAGTGTCGAATTGTGAAAAGTGTTTGGAAATTAAGGTTTGAAACCTTGGAAAAACGTTGTAAACACGTACGGGTCATGTCGAAATTTCGTAAAAAGTTTATACTTAGAAATTTTACTTAAAACATGATTTTTAATTTTTAATAATAAAATATTATTTTATTATTTTATTTAATTAATAAATTCACTAAAAGACGAAAAAAAATATAATTTTCCTCGAAACTTTCCTAAGGTGTTTGTTGTGATTAAACGTGTTGTTTTCAATCAAGGAATGATTATTTTAAAGTGATTAAGGTGTACCGAATGGACTTGTCGAGATATATTTATAATTAATAATTATAAATATTTATTATATTACTTATCTATTTGCGCTAAATAGTATAAGTATGTATTATCGGAGAATGAGATTGATATGATTGTGGAGATAAGTCGTCAACCATCACACCACTAAAACTGTTTTGGGTAATTGTACAACGCGTCTAAACTCTATGCATCAAACGTGAAGATTGTTTTGGAAGTGATTGATTAAAATGAGACATTAACTGGACTAGGTCGTGTGCGGGCGTCGTTGCATTTGCTTGTGTAGTAGAAGTTGGTTGCTAAAGGCTTGCTTAAGGTGAGTTCTCGTAGCCCCACTTTTTACTGTTTTTCCGTTGGGGGAAAATGATACTCAAATGTGTTTTGAATTGATCTGTGCGAAATGTGGTTTTGTTTTTGGGACAAGATATGTGCTTATGACTGTTATGTGAATATTATGTGTTGATTTACTTGCATGTATTGTGTTTGGCATGGCAAGGTTCTGTGTGGTACTTGTATGTACTGTGTTTGGCATACAAGGTTCTGTGTGGTACTTGCATGTACTGTGTTTGGAGTATTTGTGTGATTATTGGAGCGGATGGGTACGCCTACCCAGGTTTGTGTGTGGTCCTGCCCTAATTTTAGTGCTCCAGCTGGTAGGCCCTTTAGGTGCGTAAGTGACATATGGTTATTGATTAGCGGTGATGCTAGAGTTGTTTGCATATATTCACTGTCATATAGCACTATTGTCCACTGTTGAAATATTGGCACAACTTTTGGGTTTAAGGTCAAACCTACAAGCTCACCAACATTATTGTTGACGTTTTTTAGTATCATTTTCAGGTGAAGTGAAAGATGAATAGTTTGGTGATTGATAGCAGACTTAGAAGTATCCCGAGTGGAATTTCGTTTGAAGTCTTGCTTGCTTGTTATTTTGATTCTAGTTTTGGATGTTATGGAATAAGTTTAGATTTTGGTCCCTTGTGAGGGCATTGGAATAATTGTAAGAGATTGTGGATTTTAGTTGCGATTTGGGACATCACTTGAGTTGTTCAAGGTTGATGGTCTTCATAGCACTTAGAGTTTATGCAATGTAGTTTTCTCTATTTTGTATCCTGTGTTATGATTGATCATTATGTTGCATTCTCGAGTTTCTGCCATTGTTGGGGTGTAACAACTGGTACTCTAACTGAAGAAGCTTTATCCTGGAAGAATTTATTCGCCCAGCCTATTGGAATAGAGGAAGCTTACAAGATCACCTGGTCCGAATTTAAGAAGCTCTTAATAAAGAAGTATTGTCCCCAAAACGAGGTCAAGAAAATGGAAGATGAATTTTACAATTTGACTGTAAAAGGGAATGATATCAAGACTTATGTTAGAAGATTCCAGGAGTTGGCAGTTTTATGTCCAACTATGGTACCAAATTTTAAGAAACTTATGGAAGTCTTCATCGGGGGATTAGCCCAAAGTATTAAAGGAAATGTTACCGCTTTAAAGCCTTAAACTTTGGAGGAAGCCATTACCATAACTCAGAGGTTATTAGATCAAGTAACAAGGCATAATTCTATGCACGGAACCAATGATCACAAACGAAAGTTTGATGATAGAAGAACCTTTAACAACAACAACTACCAGAACAACCGTAACAACAACAATAGCAACCGCAACAATGATCACCAACAACAACAGAATAGAAGGCAAGAAACCGTCAGGGCTTATGCTGTCACCCCAACTGAAAACAATAGGTATGCTGGAAACCTTCCTTTGTGTAAGAAATGAGAGTATAAAAGGAACTGCGATCACATTCGTTTTGTAAAATGGGTCAATCCGCGCAAAGTGCACATGCTCACAAAACCACAAGTTTTCTATGATAACAACCTGAAACAAGCTCTTGGTTTTCAAAATCCTTTCTATCTTAAGAAAGCTCAGCAGATTAAGCCAATGTTGTATGATGGTAATGTTATTGCTAAAGAGACCAATGTGATTTCAATTGCTGATTCTGAAGAGACTTTAATGCTTGAAGAAGAGAGTCGATCCAAAATATTTTTAAAACAAAGTGATCTAATGGTCTTAGAAAAGAAAGTTAACACTAAACCAATTGATTATGCTGAGTTAAATCGATTATCTAAAGATATTGGTAAACGTTTTGTACCACAACAAGAACTGTCTGATGAACAAGCTTCACACCCTATTATTGACCAATATGCTTCTTTGCCTATTAAAATTGAGGCTCCTCGAGAACTTTCTAAGGTAAGCCTGGTTAATACAAGCCTTAAAAAGCTTAAATACCATCTTAGCCAATTTGACAATGTGGTGAAAAAGTAGATCACGCCTAATGCTTTAACAGAAGGGGAATGGGGGTTTGAACACACTAAAGCTGTTTTTCAAAATAAAATAATTCTATTTTTAAAGACTTTAAAAGTCATATTTAATGTTTTTGATAAAGATCTTTTAAACGACGGTATGGGAGTATAACAGTTTTAACAAGATGGGAAGCGGTATTCAACAGTATCATGTACACAAACAGTGTTTTGAAATTTAAAAGAAACAAATTTTGTTTGAAAACGATCGACTTTTGGATCAAATTATTTCTCAAGATATTATGAATATTGTTATGAATTCTTTGTGGATAACGAATATCCTGTAAAATGTTAATTTCTTTTGATTGCAATGATTTTGAAATTCTGTGAAATTATGTGGGGAAATGTGATCAAGTGTCTGGAACTTGAAGCTGAGCTTATCAAACAACTTTACCATGGTTGAAAAAGATGGAGGGTATAATAATTCAAAAAGATTTTCTCAACTTGAACAACACTGCATTTCTCTTGAACTTGCAATGCAACTCAATAAAGAAATTTTTCAAAAGAATAACACATCTGTGAACCAAACTGAACCTTCATTTGATCAATTGTTTGAATTGAACAATTTGAAAGCTGAGCTTCAAGCAAAAGACACGACAATCAAGAAGTTGAAAGCACAAATTAAGCGGGTCAATGAAACTTCTACCAGTGAAAGTGTAAAAAAGGACTTAGATGAATTTGAGACTATCAACATTGAACTGGGAAACTTTAGGGTGACAAACTAATTGTTAAGAAGAGCTTTGAAACAGACTTATTAAACAATTATGATTCAAATTAAACCATTCACGTGTTAGTGTTAAGGAATAAATAAATTCTTTGGTTAATCTAGTAAATCATAATGTCTGCTTGAAAATTTCTGATTTAAATGTCAACTTAAAGAAAAAAGTGTTTGTTCCTTTACCTGCATTTAAAAAATGATCTTAGAAAATTAAAAGGGAAGGACATAGTTGATAATGCAGCCCAGATGTCAAATGCTGCCACTATTGCTCCAGGAATGTATAAGCTTGACCCAGTAATTTTGGCACCTAAGGTTAAGAATAATAGGGAAGCTCATGAATACTACCTTCAGCATACTATGGAACAAGCTGTTATTCTTAGGGAGGTAGTTGAACAAGCTAAATCACGAAACCCTTTAGATAGTGCATCCTACTCAGCCTGTATGTATGTTAAGATAATTCAAGAGTTGCTAGGTTATATTAGAGATACTTGCCCTGATATTCACAAACCTAGTGAGAAATTAGTTGTGGTCATGCCTATTAACAAGAAGAAAACAGTTCAATTTGGTAACACTGTCACATCATCAGGCAACATTCCTAAAGTAACTAACAGACCTCTATTGTCTTCTACAGGAGTAAAACCTTCTACTAGTGCTAGCGGATCAAAGCCTTCAGGCAATACAAAGAATGATAGGATTTCGCAAACACCAAGTAGTAATGAGAAGAATAAAGTAGAAGTCCAATCTAGGAAAGTTAAATCTAAGTTGAATAAACAGAACTCTGATTCTAAAAATGTCTGTAATAAACATGTTCGATCCTGTTAAAGGTGCTTAGGCTCTTTGTTCTGTATGCAATGAATGCTTGTTTGATGCTAATCATGCTATGTGTTTAATTGATCATGTGAATAGTATGAATGTACATGATAAATCTGCCTCTAAGAAACATAAAAATAGAAAAGAATGGAACCTACTGGAAAAGTGTTTAACTTTGTTGGATATAAATGGAAACCCACTGGAAGGACTTTCACCTTAGTTGGAAATGAGTGTCCTTTAACTAGGTTAACCGCCACTAACAAAGTGCCTCTTAGGGTTCCCATTTCTCTTGAAGTAGTTGCACCCGAACATGTAGTAACTAAAGTATATACAAGGAGACCTAAAGTACCTAAATCTGTTCCTAATAGCAAACCTAAGGTTGCAAAATCTATGACTGCTAACAGAATGGAACCTGGTACATCTTGGGGAATCGATACTTCAGTTGCTCCATCTTCTTCTAGGTTGTCCAAATTGTTCTGTGGTATTTGGACTCCGGCTACTCCAAGCACATGACCAGAGATCGCTCTCAGCTCACCAATTTTGTTCATAAGTTTCTCGATACAATCAAATTTGGTAACGACCAAGTTGCGAAGATTATGGGGTATGGTGATAATCATATAGGAAACGTCACAATTTCAAGGGTTTATTATGTGGAAGGACTAGGACACAATCTATTCTCAGTTGGTCAATTCTGCGACTCATATCTTAAAGTAGCTTTCAAAAAACACACATGCTTTATTCGTAATCCGAAAGGTGTTGATTTACTCTCAGGATCTCGAAGAACTAACCTGTATTCTCTGTCCATTGGGGATATGATGGCGTCTTCTCCTATATGTATCTTGTCAAAAGCCACAAAGACTAAGTCATGGTTATGGCATCGTTGTTTGTCTCATTTGAATTTTGGTGCTATTAATCACTTGGCCAGACACGGTCTAGTTCGTGGTCTTCCCAGACTTAAATTTGAAAAGGACCATATGTGTTCTGCATGTGCCATGGGAAAAAGCAAGAAACAATCACATAAACCTAAATCTGGAGATTTATGGGGTATGGTGATAATCATATAGGAAACGTCACAATTTCAAGGGTTTATTATGTGGAAGGACTAGGACACAATCTATTCTCAGTTGGTCAATTCTGCGACTCATATCTTGAAGTAGCTTTCAAAAAACACACATGCTTTATTTGTAATCCGAAAGGTGTTGATTTACTCTCAGGATCTCGAAGAACTAACCTGTATTCTCTGTCCATTGGGGATATGATGGGCGTCTTTCAATATATGTCTTGTCCAAAAAGCACAAGACTAAGTCATGGTTATGGCATCGTCGTCTGTCTCATTTGAATTTTGGTGCTATTAATCACTTGGCCAGACACGGTCTAGTACGTGGTCTTCCTAGAACTTAAATTTGAAAAGGACCATCTGTGTTTGGCATGTACAATGGGAAAAAGCAAGAAACAATCACATAAACCTAAATCTGAAGACACCAATCAGGAAAAACTATATCTTCTGCGTATGGATCTTTGTGGGCCTATGCGTGTTGCAAGTATAAATGGGAAAAAGTACATCCTCGTCATCGTGGATGATTACTCTTGGTTTACATGGGTGAAGTTTCTAGCATCAAAGGATGAAGCTCCTAATGATACAAGTTAGATTGAATGCAGCTGTCAGGAACATTCGTACAGATAATGGAACTAAGTTTGTCAATCAAAATCTGTGTAGCTATTATGAGAATGTTGGTATCTCTCATGAAACATCGGTTGCATGCACTCTATAATAAAATGGTGTCGTTTAAAGGCAAAATTGTACTCTTGTTGAAGCCACTCGAACCATGTTAATCTACGTAAAACCTGCTTTATTTCTATGAGGCGAGGCAGTCGCTACCGCATGTTACACCCAAAACTGATCCATTATAAGGTGTCACCATGGAAAAACTCCTTATGAGCTCTTACATGACAGAAAACCCGATCTATCTTACCTTCATGTCTTTGGTGCACTCTGCTATCCAAACAATGATAGGCATTTTCATTAGATATGCACCCAAGAAGAAAGCTTACCGTATCCATAACTGACGTACCCGAAAAATCATTGAAACTATCCATGTTGATTTTGATGAGCTGACGGCAATGGATTCTGAACAACTCAGTTCAGGACCCGGGCTTCAATCTATGACTCCTACAACATCCAGTTCAGGACTCGTTACAAACCCTATTCCTCAACAACCTTAATCCACTAAAAAGAGATGATTGGGATCGTTTGTTCCAACCTATGTTCGATGAATACTTTAATCCTCCAACAATTGCTGTCTCTCTAGTTCCAGTCGCTGCTGCACCAAGAGCTGTTGATTTAGCCGATTCACCTGTGTCTACGTCAATTGACCAAGATGCTCCATCAACAAGTATCCCATCAACACAAGATCAAGAACATTCTCTAATTATTTCTCAAGGTTTTGAAGAATCACCAAAAACACCACATTTTCATGATGATCCACTTCATGAATCTCTTCATGAAGACTCGACTTCTCAAGGATCGTCATCTAATGTGAGACCAATCCACACTCCATTCGAATCACTTGGTAGATGGACTAAGGATCATCCTATAGCAAATGTAATCGGAGATCCTTCTCGTTCTGTCTCCACCAGAAAGCAACTACAGACTGATGCCATGTGGTGTTATTTTGATGCCTTCCTAACTTCTGTAGAACCAAAGAACTTCAAACAAGCAATGACCGAACCCAAACAGAAAGCATAAAGAAACTCCAAGCATCCTACGATCTCTTCTAGCCACTTCGCTCTATCTTAGCACCATAAAGCTCAACCCCAAAAATTAAGGCTTAAAATGTCAACAATAAGTTTTAGCGAGAATCATAGGTTTACGACATACAACAATATCCCAAAATAAACTTTCAATTAGTTGCTGCAATTACCAAAACAATTCATGACACCAATTAACCACAACGGGACGGAACGTGCCCACGATCAACAATCATACCAAATTCATATGTGCGCTACATAGCCTCATATTAGCTCACGCAGTCTTACCACCGTCAAACCTCATTTTGCATATTGGGATCTACAATACCAAAAATATCATATCGCAACACAACGAGACGGAACGTACCCACGATCCAATACACATAACTAGAGCAAGCTTAAAAACATTTTAACACGACAACAAGACAAGCATCATTATCACCCCAAAATAACATGAGAAAAAGGGGCTATAAAACTCACCTTTGCTTAGCTTTCCAAAAGATTCTAACAAAAATCTAAACAACAAAATAACTCGTGTTACACGCTACTAAGCCAAAAGCTTAATGCACATGTAACAATCATATGCTGAATGTCTAAGGTGTTCTATTAACCCCATGGGTCACCCCGACACCATACCCAACTTTAACCACTTCGTTAACAAGTTTCACTAGTTAGTCACAATTTGTTCAAAACTGCAGAATTTTAACGTGAATTAACGTACTCAAAACCTCTACTTACTGACCTCCATAATTCATACCAAAAATCACCTATGTTTATTTATGAGTATATTAACTACCTCATGATTCCCAAGATCTATTTACATGCACAAGTACTCCTAAGAAAATTAAACTTCAAAACAGTCCCAATTCAGATCTGTTTGTACACTAAAACGTTTGGACCTAAAAACCATACTTAGACTCCAAATCAGAAGCTCTCCTTTGGGGGATTTATAATAGACACATATAACTAAACTCCTGTAGAAGGGATAAGCTAAATTCGAATTTTAAGTAGGGGTTTTATACCTCGTAATCTGACCTAAATCTGACCCGTATTCACTACTTTGACAACTTTTCTTGCAACCAACGTTTGACTGACTTCCCGACCTCAAAAACCTTCGAGGCTAGATGTTCTGGAAACTAGACTCTCTGAGCTACATCATAGGCATCGGAAACTTGACAAAATCTATTACCATCATTGAGATATCAGCCAAACAACACAGCCCTAAATTCTGCCCCAATCTAAATTAAATTCTAACGCGATCTAAACCCTAACGAATACACCCATATGATCCTAATTAAACCCTAATCATTATAACATGTTTATTATATCATTAATTACAGATGTTATGAAACCCTAATTATCCATCATAATAATTATTACATGTTTCTAATGATAATTAACTCAAATGATTATATTTTCTTCTTCCTCCTTTGATAAAATTTGGCTGGCACAATTAAAAACAAGAGGGAGAAGGGTTTTTGGTATTTATAAGGTTTACAAAAAGGTTTAGGATAGATATCTTTTACCAATTTTAATTAAAGTAAGATTTGTTTTTCTTTTTTTTCTTCCTTTCTTTTTGGCCGATTTCCCCTTTATATATATATATTTAATATATAATATAATATATATATATAATATATAAATATATATAAATATATATAATAGATATAAAATTTATAATTACTTAATTATTTGCATTACCTTAAGTTTTTATAAAAAAACTAAGCTTATTTGAGTACCTTTTTGCGTAAACGCAAATTTACTAGACTTTTAAAATAAATAACTTTTCATTTTTATTAACCCTAACTTTCCAAAAATAGAAATTTCATTTCTTTCATATTCTAACTACTAGAACCTAATCTTATCCTAATATTACTAACACAAAAATACATATACGTATAATTACTTACACAATTAACGTGAAACCGCTTCAATCACCAAAATCATTTCCTTGTCACTAAAAGTGAACGAAATGAACTCGAAAAAATCCAATCCCAATGAGAAAATCACAAGCTCAAAATGGGATTGATTATCAAATCTTACATATCCCACACAACACACATAAACACATAAACACATATAACACATAACCCATTCATTGCAACAGATACATAAGTCAACACTAATAGTTTGACTAACCTGCTCAAGTCATGGTTGTCCACAGTATCCCCTCCTTTAGGAAATCTCGTCCTGAGATTTAATAAACAAAGGTTCAACACTATCCATTAACCAAACAAACATCGAGGATACTTATCTTTTAAGAAGTCCTCCATACCCATGTTAACCTCAAGTTACACTCATATTAAATTGCTAAACTAACTTCACAAGATATCTTACGCTAACTCACGTTGCCTGCCCCACAAAAGGGTACACATAGCAGCATAACCGCTCCAAACGAAAAGAAACATCCAACTTAACCAGAAACTCGCCCGAACCTCGAGAGACTCGTCAAAAAACCTTAAGTTATGTAACCAACGTCATTTACAAACCCGACTCAACAACTCATCAAACAAGAACAGTCTGAAACCAACAAAAGTTATAAGTTGTTACAAAAGCACAAACGTTTTGAAAAATCAGGCTCGACTAAGTTTGTTCGAGTTTCATTCATGAAAATAACTTTAACCAAAATCGACGACAAACACATCTAAGGGCAAACTAAGGTCTACAAGAAACCCTAACGTACCCAACTTTAACTACTAAAAACTACCATGATCTTCTCAACGAACAAGTGTGGATACTCCGTTTACCTAAAGTCCTAAAGACCCTCGCTTCGAGCCCAAATGGACCAATACCTACCAACCATTCTGCTTACATTTAACTCTCTTAACCTTCACGGTCCCACTATTCTCAACAGGTTCCTCAACAAAACAAAGAGTTTTGTCAACCTTGATCTCATCCAATGGCACATGTAGACTAGCATCCGCCAGACATTGTTTTTAGGTTTGACACATGAAACGTGTCATGTACTCCACTCAATTCCTCAGGCAATCTGTAACACCCCCATTTTTACATATAGCAGCGGAAGCTAATCTTGGATATTACTTCAAGGTACAACAGTCATAATCATAGAAAACGAATCAAAAAGAGTCGTTTTTGAAAATAAGTTATCATTCGATTATTCTTCAGAGTTTTTTACAAACAAGAGTTCCCAAAATCTATACAATAAAGTTGAAAAAGATAAACGTTTATTTCCACTTCATGTCTTCGCCATCCGTGCCATAGTTACCTGAGATAAAACATGCTAAAAAGTCCAACATAAAGGTTGAGTTGAAATCCAATAGGATTAAGTTATATAATTTGAAGAAATGCGATATTCGGGTTAACGATGATATACACCAGTATTGAAAACACTATTTATTATTGCCATTATCTCATGATCACAGGCCTTAGGGTATGGATATGTTATAGAGCCCCTGCGGTACCCTTGCCAAAATAATCCCGCGTGATTTCTAATGATGTGGCGATTGGTTACACGTAACATGGGTACACACGAACGTGGAGACCAGCCCCAAATAGATCTATTCACAATCATTCGCGCTTACAACGGAGGAGTAGATTATCGGTTCATGATATGGGGACTTAAATGGCAAAGCAGTTCTTAGGCAATAGTAAATTTGAAATAGAATACAGAAATATAAGCATTCATGATAATAGCATGTAATCGCCCTCGCGGGTTTATAAAAAGATTGAAATGCTAGTCTATAAACTCACCTGAACTTATAGGGGAAATTGATAGCAATGTATATGAAATGAATAATCATTGCTTCATCACGGGCAACCTGGGGTAATATATGTCAAGTCTTAGTTTGATTGAATATGTAAGATTTTACATTGATGTCGGTTTTGATATAAAAATTATCATAACACCGTTCGGGCCATCATAATTCAGAAAAAGTCATTCAGTAAACGTTTGAGGAGCTAGGGCACTTTAAATCGTAAACCCAACAACTCAGTCCAGAACCGAAAAGAATAGATAAAAAATTTAAAACCAAGATGAAAACTCTCTTAATATGAAGCTCCCTGTTATTGTGGTAAAATTTGGATCCAGGACATGATTTTTAAAAGCACATCAATGATGAATGATATAATAGTTATAACATAAGCAATTTTAAGCATTTATCAATATCATGGAAATGTTAAGCACGTCAAGCGTTAATTAAAGTTATGTCTTGTAATATTTTGAATGTGTTTTATACTTTTTTCAAAATGTACATTTAGGACCTTGAGTTTGAAAAGTGGCCAGAATATCCCTTGGATTTGCACTTTTTACACTTTGGTCCCTCAAGTTTAAAAGATATACCAAGTAAACCTTGTACTATAAAAAAGTGACATAATAGAACCCTTGTAGATCATAACTTGATAAAATGGACTCTTTAGTCCTTTTAGTTATAAGTTTCTGAAAGTTTACGATATAGACCTTTGCATGATTATAATTACAAAACATGTCCAAAATGCCATGCAAGCTGTATTTAACATTTCAATAGACATTTATAATTTTAAAATTAAAACTAAAAAAAAAATAGAAGATTAACACAACGCAAGTTTAAATTAAGGACTCGTTAAGCTAGGAAGTAAAACGGATCATATTAGGGTTTTAAAATGAAAACGCGCGAGTTTTAAGCTCAAATTCTTTCATGACTTATCAAACTATAACACCTCGTGTTTTAGGTCATTGTATGACATTATGTAATTCACAATTTATTTTTATGGTTTTACGCGTTTGCTCTTAAATCGTAATAGTTAAGCTAAATCGCGTAAACTAAAAATGATCATTCAATGTATGATAAGCCTTGAGGACAAGGCTCATTTAACGGGGGAAGACTATAACACCTCATGTTTTAGGTCATTGTACGACATTATGTAATGCACAATTTATTTTTAGGGTTTTACGCGTTTGCTCTTAAACCGTAAACGTTAAGTTAAATCGCGTAAACTAAAAATGATCATTCAATGTAAACGGGCATTAAACAATTAAATGTTTACATCAAGCAAGTGTTATATGATTATTATGAGGATAATTAATAACTTTGTTCATCTTATTTTTATTGGCTACGTAAAATGCTTACGTTTCGCGATAAAATGCGTTTCGGCATTCCCGGAAGCACCAAAACCTAACTACGCTTAAACGAATACCCACGATTATACCCAATACACAAAATAATCAAAATATCATCATATAAATGTATATGTGGCCGAATTTTAGGAGATAAGGCCAAGCATTATCTTGTTTGCAAGACACTTGCCCTAAATATCTAGATATTACAAATATCTAGGGAACCAAACACTTACACCTTGTAAGAACCCACTCCCCCCCTATGGGCTCTTACACATGAGTTAGCAAGTAACCATGGTTAAGTTACTTAGATATTTTCACTATAAAAGCTAGCAACTAACACATAGAGTTCATATCAAAAGTGTGAAATCACAAAAACTCTCCCATTTCCTTCTACATATCCCACGGCATCAAACCCTCTCCAAACCAAATCCATAGCTTGATTTTCTATCATTATACAAGCATACACACATCATATCTAAGGTATTCTAAGAAGGTTTCAAGAGTTGGTTAACCATTTGCAAGGAAGGAATCAAGAAAAGGAAGAAAGGGTTTACTTGGGAAAATTAGGGTTTTCACCTTATATTTTCAAGCCAAGGTTGTTAATCACAAGGGTGTGATTGTTATTCTCATCTCTACTCATCCACACAAGGTTATATATAAAGCTTAATCATTTCATAACTAAGATTTTATGTGTTCATATGTTATATTTAGCTAAATCACCATTTAGGGTACTTTTGAATATGTAAAATGAATATTTACTTATGATCATTGTTTTGTACACTTATTTACATGTCATATGGATGATAATATTATGTTAAAAGGAATGTATAAGTGTTTTAACATGTTGGTTAAGTATTAACATGTATATGAACAAATTAGGGTTTTTATGTTAACTTATGAGTTACAAGTGAAAATGGTGTAGTTAATCTTATTATCTTGGACACTCTTGAGCAAAGCATGACCAAATGGACTTTATATATGTAATACATTAAGATTATATGTTATGTAAAGGAGTTGTAATTAATAGTGTTGAAGCTTTATGGTATAAATAATCGAGCTTAAAACATGCCGGAATTACAAAACTTAAAACTTTATCCTTTTGTTCGAATTTGGAAGTCAGCCAATTAGGTGTTTTTAAAGTAGTACATCTCATAAGGATTCCAAATGATAAGAAACATCGAAAAAAAACGGTTAATATACGAAGTGGATACACTGTTACGAGTTTACGACGATAAATTCCTTTCTTAAAACAAATTTTATTAAAATAAAAAAATATTACTATTCATGGCAGTAACTATACTTTGTAACATCAATAATATAATAAAACTTTCAATTTACAAGATCGTGTTCGAAAGAATCGCTAAAAACAGGAGCTATATATCGAATTACGATATGACATTTTTTACGGGGTTTTGCGTTAATAAGTGTAATCTGTAATGAATAGTAAAAACACCATATACAACAGAATCTCGAAAACTTAAAAATTCAATATTATGATCACTCGTCTTAATACGAAAGCGTGGGTGTAAGAATCGCGAGAAACAGACTTAAAACGACAAAGTTATGTCATTTTTGCTAAAGGCGTAATTATAAATGTTTTTACTTTATAAATACGATTTTTCCTATACGAAGTAGCATGGTGATATTAGCTAAATGATTATATAACATTATAGATATATTTATTATATATATATATATGTTATTAGTTATCAATGTGCTATATTACCTTGGGGAATTTATAATGAGGCCTCTTCAGATGGCGATTTTAATTGTCGGTAGTTGGATATTTACGATTTAAAGTATCATAAACTCCTCGTACGTCAGTTCTTGGACCTCATTAATTATGATAGCCCGAACGATACCACAATGATAACTATATAGGATTATATATGGTGTGTTAGACAAGTACTTGATATTACTTGATTCGACCTTATATTAACTAGGTTGCATTCGGGCTCGTCTATGCGTTGACGCGTTTTTATTTGGGATATTTAATTATAAAAGTTACTCAATCAAGGTGAGTTTCATAGCCCACACGTTTTAAATGTTTTTACATATATTGTTTGGGGTGAGGAAACATATTGCATTGTGTTTACAAATGGACGCAAGTGTACTTTTTATCATGTATTACGTTTTGCCTATTTAGTAGCGATAATCACACTATGCCTATGAATCATGAACTGTTCATTCAATTACGGAATGTGGACGCGGAATGAATATAGGATAGATCTATTTGGGATTGACCTCCCCGTTATTCGGGTGGGTGACTAGTGATAACTAGAAATACGAAAGTATAATCATGTCGGATTTTGGATGTTTATGGGGTTGAACATCATTCAAGGGCAATGTAGGCATATTTTTATATTTGTATTCATTTATGTCGAGCTTCGGTGTCATGAGCTTAGGAAAACGTAAAATTACATTTTTGATGTCTGCTTATGTTGCATTATCCGGGGAAAGTCTTGCCGGTTCCTGATTATACATTTACATAAAACCTATGATAATTCACGAACTTTATGTTTGACGTTTTAAGTGCTCAATGTTTTTCAGGAGTTCATTAAGCACAAGGTTGCGTAGGATACTATTGGGGGTTATATTTTGAGTCATACATTAAGATTTAGTCGCAGTAAAATTTTGTATTATCTGTTATGGGCTGGAAAATTCTTTGTAATAATAACAAATAAACAAGTATAGCTTCCGGTTTTAGTAACACACTTACTTAATAAATCAAATGTATCAGTTCTTAAACGACTTTTTGGTACGTTCTTATATTATCTTGTGTTATTGATCTGAGAAGTAACACGTCCCAGACCCTTATTCCGCTGCGACCCAATTTGGGGGTGTTACATCAGTCTTGTTTTTCTAAATCCATTTGACTTTGATTATGTTTATGCCAATAGGAACATTTCGACTGGTTCCCAAACATCTTAGGCATTTATATGATTAAGCTCATTCTTGCATGGATTTATTCAACTGTGATCAAGGCATTAGTTCCTTGATATTTTTTCAGTTCAATTGAGACTCAACGAAGTCATGCGTACATACAAAACTTCTGCATCGGATTTGATGTCAGTTTTCTTGTCATTACTGGCTTTTGAGCGATCACCAATCATTTGTTCAATTAGATGATTCTTAGTCCACTTATCAGTTGAACGATGTTGTTGGTGAAATTCGTGCATATCAGATGGATACTGATATGTTGAAGATGACTCAGCTTCTTTGAACACAGGAGTTTGAGGTGGATTATAAAACACACATCCATCAAATTCTACATCGTCTTCTTGAATTAATTCATTGGTATTTTCATTCAAGACTGGAGAGTGTGGTTCAGTAGCAACTTGTTCTTCTGATGGGGAAACTATTTGATGCGTATTTTATTTTAAATATATTTTTACCAAGTTTTAAATTTATAAAACTCGATCTACCTGACAATGCACTAACGGGCAGAGAACCCGATCGTGGGTAGTAAAGAATGGTAAATCTAAGGTCGTCCCAAGAGCTAAGTTGTAATTAGTTTTCATTTGAAATGTCACATTTTTAAAAAGAGTTTTGGATTGATTTAAAATAAATAACAATAAAATTAAATATTGGAAAATAAAAGAGTAGGAGATATCAGGAGAGAAAACGTGTTAACCTTGTTACTACATTACTACTGTATGAAAATGTTTTTCTGTTGCTCAGTGTTTAAAATATGGTTTCATATTAGCCGTTATCTTAAGTGATAGATCTTGTTAAGGTATATTTAGTCTACCCTTTACTTCCCGCACGATTTCCACTTAGTCTAAATCGTTATTAGGTGGTAGTATATCCACGGTTGTAGTGATTAATCCTACTATTCCCATTAATTATTAATAACCTATATCAGATTATATAACCCTCTCTGAAAGAGTTCCTGTACTTTTTAAGTATATCGAGTGATAAGTGCGGAGACCGGTCAGAGCCTGGTCAGTTCCTACACTAGGTATGGAATCATAGATTCGCCCAGTACGGGATAGATCCAATAATGACATGATTATCTAATAATGGGGCAAGCAAGGTCCAAACCACCCGTACTACCAAAACCCAGGGTTACACGATAGTCAAGGAATATCTAACGAAACCATAATCTATTAGGAAACAAATCAACATAACTAATAGTAACTACAAAACTAGGCAGCCACTTTAAGTGCTTAGCCGCTCATGGTAACGGAAACACAGCAAGAAATAGAAGTAATCATAGATTGAAAGCTCATAATTCTTACAGTATTCATATTTGAACGATTAAATACAAAAAGTAAATAAAGTGTGATCTCCCTTGGACTCCAGGTGGAATTCTTCGAAGGTTGGAAGCCTTTGTCGCCTCTCCAATTGGCTGTGGAGGAAGTGATGTCGGAATAGCTTGAATGAGGCCTCTATTTATAAGTATCAAACCTGTTACGGCGTAACTGATAAAAGTGTTACGCCGTAACCTTCTTACACGACATTCCATAAATAAGCAATTGTTACGGCGTAACCAGATATTGTGTTACGCCGTAACCTTCAAATAATTTCCATACGTACGTGATCTTCATTCCATATTTGTGGATCTTCATGGTTACGGCGTAACCATAAGGGGTGTTACGCCGTAACTCTATCTTGGGTAAGATTTCCTTCCAAATACATGTTTACGGCGTAACTAGATATGGTGTTACGCCGTAAAGTTGTCCTTGATCTTCATACTTGCTTAATATATGTTACGGTGTAACCATTTTTGGTGTTACACTATAACATTCTTCAGATAATTACACTTTGAGCCCTTTTTCCCATGTTTCTTGTCATTTTCCCGTATTTTACCTAAAAACTAGAAAATGATAGAAAATATCTCGTTTTTGAGTATTAGTGAAACATTTGCAGGTAATATAGGGGGTATTTTGTCACTAAAAAGTATTAAATATTTTATGTATCAAATATCCCCCTACTTGACTTCTGCTTGCCCTCAAGTAAAACCTGTTAGAATATATTTTCATAAAAAGATTTCTCGAGGATAATTTCAATAAATGAATCTATAAAACACTTATGCTAGAAAACATCAAAGCCGAACACCTCACAAAAAGGGATAAAAGTCATAGATACTCTGTGTGTGTGGTAGTGTGTTTCAATGTTTTTCAGTGTGATCGCTCAATTGCACAGTCATAGCATGTATTCTATCATAAGCTTGGAAAGTACACAAATCTCCACCAGTTAGAATTAGGGTCTAAATAATTCTTGAAGGCAACAAGGGTAATATGGTTTTAAAGGGTATTAAAAGGGGTTAGGTAAATGGAATACAACATTTAAATCGGTTGTTTAATTAAAAACACAAAATAAATAGTCTAAAGTAATCTAAGGTTGTCATAACTAGCTACTATCCATCCATGGGCCCAAGAGTCTAAGTCCGAAAATATGATCTTCAATAATGGGCTACTAGCTCCATTCTTCATAAGCATTGGGATGAATTGGTGTAATAATGGGTTACTAGCTCCATTCTTCATAATTATTGAGATGTCTTGGTTCAATAATGGGCTACTAGCTCCATTATTTTTATTTTGCACAATCTTTACATTTTGTAGCACATGGGTGGCTTTTTGTTGCACTCTTTTTTCTTCATTTTCTTCCTGATAAATATGCAAATTCTACAGGAGTTTATATCTTTAATTATTGCCCCTGGAACATCTAATATTATACGCACATCCCCCCACTTGAGATAAACAATGTCAAAAGTGGTGATACAGGGAGGGTCTTTATAGATCACAACTGTTTGATCTTTTATGAATGCATACAATTTTCGTTCCCATTCCCCTGAACCATGGACTCAAGTAGCCAGAGATTTCAATACAAAGAAAATAAAGATTACAGGGTAGGCTAAGGTAAAATGGTGTAACGAAACATATAGAGTAGGGTAAAAACATAGATTGGCCTAACATGGGTGATCTAGGGGTATCTTGCACTAATAATGAGTGCAACAAAAGGGTTTATCACGGGAGGTCGACTAGTCAGTGTAACAAGTCGATAAACGCACATATACAGGCTATTTAGGTGATTTCCTAAGTGTTGTCTTCTTGAACTTATCTATTTCTGCTAATCAATTAGGTCTCGAAATGATGTACATGCCAAGTTCTAAAGTCTACAATACTATCGACACACTTAATATTTTGGTGGATTTTTTAATAATATGATGGAAACGGAATATTAGGCTTAAATCTCACCAAGTAATAATAAAGGGTAATGTGCATTCGGCAAAGATTAATTCTAGTTATTTAAGAAAAATTTGTCAAAAAATTTAAAATTGGCATAATTTTCAAAGAAAACTAGAAAAAACCAAAAGGCAAAACATATGTCAAGTATTAATTACTCATCCCCCCACATGATTTGTACAGTGTCCTATTTTTCATTAAAGAAATGAAATATATATAAAAGAGTAGATTAAGATAAGAAACTACCCTGAGCTTTGCTTTTAGATTTGTGAAATTTGTGCGAAATTTTTTTAGATTCCTCTGTGTTACCGCAAGCTCTTTATTACCATGTGATCACAAAAACGATAACCAAAGCATAAAATCATTCTACAAGAATTATGAAGTGTACAGGAAATACAAACCTAACTCACTTTCGTAGGAATCACGGTTGCATTTAGCATATGCAACAAGCCTTTTAAACCACTTGGTGGCCCAAGTGGACGAGTTTAGTCTCGTGAGGGCTTCTAGAGAACATACCTACAAAGTCCATTTACGTATACAAGGTTTAGACATGTTTACAACTTAAAATTTTAAGATTTCAGCAAGAGGTTTCGGCATAACCCTGGTGGTTACGTCGTAATCAAGTGGTAAATTTTTTAACTTTTAAGATGTTACGGCGTAACCATGAAATGGATTATGTCGTAACTGCAGTGGGTTTCGGTGTAAAACTTAAAATTTGTTAGCCGTTACTGCTGCAATTTAGCATAAGGTTACACACCATGATTATGAGTCGAGCCTGGGGGGTGGTCTTAATAATTGCTTCCTAGCTTCTGGACTCTGCAAAATAAAGTAAGAAACATGCAAACCAACTAATGCAAAAAAAGAAATTTCATTAAATAAAGGACAAGTTGTCTCCCGACAAGCACTATTCTTTATTAACGAGTCTTTAAGTTAGACTCATGCTCATTCTACGTTTCTTCATTTTTTAATTTTTCCTGCTCTTTATTTCTCCAATAATCTTTATGTATTCTCTCCATAGTCATTTTACATACCTTTCTAAAGGCCACTTTTACCCAGTTGTCAAAACTTAAATCCTTCCATTACTAAACTGTTTGAGACATATTGTTCATCATACTTTCTCCAAATATTTTGTTTCTCCCGATAGATGTAGGCGCTCCTCCTTACCATTTGTCGAAATAGGGGTTACATGAGGCCCACTTGGTGCATATGTCATCTTTCTACTGGTAAATTGGTTTACACCAATGTCTCTTTTTTGTATTGGAAAGATCTTATAACTACTATTAATTATTTCTACCTTTATATCGCGATGTTTGGTGCTGTCCTAGGAAACCCTTTTATGTTTAAGATTTTAGTTTTTATGAAGACCTCTCCAGCACCCAGGTTATATCTTGTTATCTTAGCTTCTTCCTTTAAATTTGGTAGGGGTCCTGAATATGGCATTCCATGTAACTTGTTCCTTCTTAGCTTGTATGCTTCGTTATCTGGGTCAATAAATCCATCATACAGCGTAGGTTCCAGGTAGTTAATGATTCCTTCCAAATCACCCTTATCTTTTGCTAACCTTGAATCCTTTCTTCAGGTAACATTGTTAACCATTGCCCAGATCTTTGCTTTTGTCTTGGTTACCTTATTCTTAGGTATCATCCTCGTTTTTTCTGATCATAGTCTTTTATCGTGTCTGTCCTCCAGCTTATTGTCCCTAAAATTTTTGAAGATCCTTTCTGTTTGTTACATCGTTTACCTTACCGTACCTTGCTCTTACCCAGTTTGTACAGCTTAATCCTTCCCATTCTAAGTCCATGCGGTCATTATCGTTTGTGCTTTTCCAATAATGCTTCAATTTATTATCTGAGATTCCTCCTCCATCACATATTTAGTGGTAAGGGTCACATGATGCCCAGAATGTGTATCTTGTTTCATGTTCTTGGCGAACGAGTTCAGACCAATGGGTTTTACTGTTTGTATTATAGGTTCCATAACTTAGTTCATCCTGTGTGTAGGTTAGGAGTGCCATAGGACCGAGTTCTTTGTTCAAATTCTAAGCATGCAGGGGATTCATAAGAGAATAAGTTTATTCCTATTTCAAGAGGATTAAAGGTTTCCTCCTCTTGTCCAATGTCTACCATGTAAATGTTCTCGACGTACTGGTGAGAATTTATGTTGAATTTAAATTTAAATTTTTCACTACTTATTTCGAATGAAATTTCTTCGTTAAACACGTTGATTTGGGCACGAGTTGATTCAAGGAATGGTCTTCCTAAGATTATAACATCATCAGCCATTTTTATAACGAAATTACATAGAAATTCTAAGGTCCTAAATTTTACCACTATATCGATAGTTCCTAGGGGCTCATCAGTTCCTGCGTTATTTTTTACGGTGCTTGTACCTCTGAATTTATCTAAACCGAGGTATTTATAGACCTTCAGTGGCATGATATTATCCTTAGCATCTAATGTGGTGATAGCATAAAAACTATGGTTATCAATATTAAAAAGAAGAAGAAAACTTCCTGGGCTTAGTTCCTTTGGTAACTGACAGGGTGCAATATTTAAAGTGTTGTCATCATCTTTGTCCACTTCGTTACTTGCGATGGAAGATACTTCATCACTTACACAGGTTGTCGAGGCTTCAACTTGCCTTATCATGATACCATCTTTCATTTCCTGTCGAATGGACTTAATGATGCTAATTAAGGCATCTTTCATGTTCTTTACTCCCTGCATACTCATGTGTTTTGTTATCTCGGCGTTCAACCATTCGTCAACATCATCCTTTTCTTTGAAGTGATGAATGTTCTGAGTATACCCATGGTTACTTTCCTCTTGCTCACTCATGACTACTTCATCGTCAGTTATGTATTCAACTTCTTCCTCTATATCTTCCGAATCACAATCGGACTCGGTGCCAAAGTAGTGAGCAAATTCCCGAATTGGGTCATGGGTTAGTGTACTTTTGTCAAAATAGGTAGGAAGATATGATTTAGTATTGCTGATGTGGTTCTCATTCACCTTTTTCTCGTATTCTAAATACTCGGTGATATTCATATCTTCAATCTTCTTAGGTGTCTGACTTTCTTGTGTCAGCCTAAGAAACTGTTCAATGGTGAGATTATCAATGTCAACTTCATCCATGATGTTTCCTGGGGAATATAATGAAGTTAGAAAAGACATAATTGCAAAAATTCAAATTACTACTAATTTTTAGCTCTCCGGCAACGACGCCAAAAACTTGATGCGTATTTTATTTTAAAATATATTTTTACCAAGTTTTAAATTTATAAAACTCGATCTACCTGACAACGCACTAACGGACAGAGAACCCGATCGTGGGTAGTACAGAATGGTAAATCCGAGGTCGTCCCAAGAGCTAAGTTGTAATTAGTTTTAATTTGAAATGTCACGTTTAGAAAATGGTTTTTGATTTGAATTGAAAAGGAATTAAAATAACAATAAAATAAATTACTAAAAATTAAAGGAGTAGGAGACTTCAAGAGAGAAACCGTGTTAACCTAGTTACTTCATTACTACTGTTATGAAAATGTTTTCCTGTGCAATGTTAAACCATGGTTTCATTAGCGGTCTCTAAGGTCGATAGACTTGAATATGCATATGTAGTCTATCCTATACTTCCTGCGATTTTGACTCAGTCCAAATCGTATATGAGGTAAGATATCCAGGTTACAGTAATTAATCCCAACTATTCCCAAAACATATCTAATAACCTATATCGATTATTAACCTTCTCTGAAAGAGTTCATGTGCTTTTTAAGTATATCGAGTGATATGTGTAGTGACCGGTTAGTTCCTACACTAGGCAAGGAGTTAGTAATCCTCCCTAGTACCCTTTGGATCCCATATTGACAAGATAATCTAATAATAAGGCAAGCAAGGTCCAAACCACCCGTACTACCAAGGCAAGCAAGGGTTCCAACCACATACTTACCAAAACCCAGGGTTACACAGATAGACAATGAATATCTAACGAAACCATAATTCTAAACAAGAAACAATTCATACAAAAGTAACTCCATACTAGTGCCGAAACTTTAAGTGCTTAGCCGCTCATGGTAACGGAAACACAACAAGAAATAGAAGAAATCATAGATTGAAAACTCATAATTCTTATAGTATTCATATTTGAACGATTAAATACAAAAAGTAAGTAAAGTGTGATCTCCTTTAGACTCCAGGTGGAATTCTTCGAAGGTTGGAAGCCTTTGTCACCTCTTCAATTTGCGGTGGAAATGTGATGTCGGAAAAGCTTGATTGCTGCCTCTATTTATAGGTATCGTACCTGTTACGGCTAACAGGAAAAGGTGTTACTCGTAACATCGTGTAAGTCTTATACACGACATTCCATAAATAATCAGTTGTTACGGCGTAACTAGATTTGGTGTTACGCCGTAACCTTCAAATAATGTCCATAAGTACGTGATCTTCATTTCATATTTGTAGATCTTCATGGTTACGACGTAACCAGATATGGTGTTACGCCGTAACTCTATCTTGGGCAAGATTTCCTTCCAAATGTATGGTTACGGCGTAACTAGATATGGTTTTACGCCGTAAAGTTGTCCTTGTCTTCGTGTTTACTTAATATATGTTACGGCGTAACCATATTTGGTGTTGCTCCGTAACATTCTTTGAATATTTACACATTGAGTCCTTTTTTCCTTGTTTCTTGTCACTTTCCTGCATTTCTCCTGAAAACTACAAAATGATAGAAAATATCTCGTTTTCGAGTGTTAGTGAAACATTTACAGGTATTATATGGGGTATTTTGCCACCAAAAAGTATTAAATATTTGATGTTATCACGTAACGAATAAAAATAAAAAGTGAAAAGTCAGTAATTATCTTCGTAATAATTATATCATACTTGTTTGACGTAAACTTTTATTTGTTTGATGCCCGTTTACGTTAAATGTTGATTTTTAGTTTACGCGATTTAACTAAACGCTAAAAACTAAAAGTGAATGCGTAAGAGTTTAAAATAAATAGTTTGATATCTGTTAACGTAGAAAGATGTGAAAATATGAATTGTTACACTCTCCCTGTGTTAAAAGAATTTCGTCTTGAAATTCAGTTTGAGTTGCTTTCCGGAATAGTGTTGGTAAAGAGGTGTAGGTTTCAATTCCTTGATGATGGTTAGACTTGCCGGCGGATTGTCCTAGGATGACTAACGACGCGTCTTCAAATTTTTGGCTTAAGATTTGGTATAAGATGATGTCGACTTTATAGTAAGATGGTGTAAGAGTTTACTTGGTTATTATGATTTCCTCGTGATAAATACGTTTTATGAATACTCACACAAAATTTTATGTTCGGGGATATAAGTAGAAAAATGATTCTTGACTACAGTTTTAAGGTGACTACTACTTAGCATGGCATGGTCCTTTCTGAATTATACATAGTTGATCAGGCCATGTATAATTGAGGACTAACGATGCAATGCTTATTTTCGTCAAAATAGTGTTACAATTTGGCTTGCATAGTAGAGAGTTAAAGTAAAGTTGACGAAATTTTTATGATACATTAATTGATAGATAGTTTGAAATCATTTGTACAGTACAACGGAAATAAAAGAGAAAGTACAATGAGAATTCTTAAAGGGATAAAGTCTAAGAATTGATGTCATCCTCCATATTGTCAAGGTCTTGATTGGTTTCTCCTCCTCCTAAGGCATACACCATTCTATGTGCTTCAGTACCTCCAGCTTAGTTTTTATGGTTTTGATTCTTCAATTCTGGGTAATCACTCCTGTAGTGCCATTGGTTCCAACATTTATAGCAAGTGAGGTTCCTTTGATTGTTAATAGTAGTAGGACTCCTATAGTCTCGAGTCAAGTGACCAACTCTCTTGCAGTTTACGCACTTTACAGTGCATGGGCCATTGTGGCGAAACTTGCACTTGTTGCACCACGATAGAGTCCCAACATACTCCTTCTTCTTACTAGACCCAACAAAATAAGCCATTGCCACATTTTCTTCTTGGGAGGTTGTTGATGTGTGTTGCTATCGCTTGAGTTATTGTTGAGTTTTCTCTTATTTTCAGCTTTCATTTTAGCAAAGGTACATACCTTCTGGTCTATCAGATCATTAGCAATCTCGATTGCTTCTTGCATGGTCTTTGGTTTGGAAGCCATCACGCTACCTTAAATCATGTCAGGAAGTCCCCCAACATATTTCTCTACCTAATCAGACTCCTCGGGAAACATTCTTCCACACATCAATGCCAACTCCTGAAAGCGTTAGGTATAGCTTACCACATCAGTACCCTTCCCCTTCAAATTCCAGATCTCAATCTCTATTTTCTTAATCTCACCTCTTGGATAGTATTTGTCGGTCATCATTTTCATGAGTGTTTTACACGGCATGCCATAAGCAGCATTGTGACCAACAGTTTTAACGTGGGAGTTCCACCACGTTGAAGCATTTCCAAGTAAGGTGCATATGGCATACTTGACTTGATTTCCAACTATGCAGTTGCTTATATGAAAGACTGATTCCATCCTCTCAAACCATTGGGTCAATCCAACGACTCTTTCAGTACCCTTGAAATTAAGAGGTTGACATTTCAAAAAGTCACTATAGGTGCACTCGAGAGCAGTAGGCACCTGCCTTCTTCCGCCACTTCCTGAATCGTGGCTATCATCTCCATTTTTTCTTCTGTTTGCTTTATGTTCTGCCAATGCGTCAGCCATACTTCGGGCTACCAATGCCTTAATGGCGGCATCAGACATAGGGGTGGTGGTTCTTTTTGGAGGTATTTTCTTCAAAATCAGAGGAGTAATAAAATTAGTCTAGTTCTAAAAGTCGTGCTCCAAAGATGAAATGTTACGAGATGACAGGTTAAATCCGTGTTTCAATAGTATAGGACGGGTGTTTAAACTCGAAGTTGAATGATAAGGTAACTTGTGGGATCGGCGGACTGTGACATGTTTCAATGTTATGTAAAACGGTATTATATGAAATCATAAAAAGATTTAAAGACCATCGTGTCATTCATAATGTCTTGAGAAATGTTTTAGTATTTATATTGATAACTTCTTATATATAAATAAATGTAAATATACGTAAAGGAATGTAAGCATATATATAAGTCATGTAATCAAGTAGTGTAGGCAAGTAATGTGTATGCACATGAAAAAGTTTGATGTGATGCATTGTTTGTGAAAAAACGGTTATAGTCTAGGTAAAATATGCAACCTAGTTCTCTATAAACCTGGCTTTGATACCAATATGTAACACTCTCAAAATGGGTCGCAGCGGAAATATGTCCGGGAGCGTTACTTCATAATATCATTGCACAAGATATGAGAGAACGACCTCTAGATGAGTCGTTTGAAAAGTAATCTTGTAATGTTTAGACTCCAATGCACATCAGGTAAGCCAAGCATCTAATTCATCTGAGAAAAACATGCTTAAAAGTGTCAACATAAAGTTGGTGAGTTCATAGGTTTATGCAAGTATGAATGCGAATCACAAAACTATATATATAAACTTACTGTGTTACAAGTCCCGCCCATACAAGACTTGCAACGCATAAACTTAAATATATAGGTTTTTAAAATGCGTACAAACACAAACCACAAAAAATACGTTTGTTAAAATGTTAGAATCAAAGATTTGTAAAGTATGTTTGACTATTTCAACCCTTATAATAGTCACAAAATATAAGTACAATTTTTGAAATCAAAGATTTATAAAGTGTGTATGACTATTGTATCCCATACAACAGTCACAAAAATGAAAGTGTAGTTGGAACAAATCTTTTCTAAAGTATGCATGACCGCTATATCCAATACAATAGTCACCATGTGTGATTACGATTTCACCCGTAAGTTCATGAAACTGCGGCGTTGACGTGTATGTATGCCCATCTTTTCAGGCACTGTAAGTGTTCATGTAAATGTAGTTCAATGTAATTCAATATAACAACATGGTATAACGTTCGTTAGTTCGGTACCGCCGATACTAGTGAGAGCTAATCACCCGAACGGGGATGTCAACCCCAAATAGATATATTTTATAACATTCGCGCTTACTCCACCGTAATTAACAGTTCATGCCACTTAAGCTAATCTGTAATCATTTGAATGAAAGTAAAGTTGTTGCGTCCATAATTGAAAACAAGTAATGTATCCCACCGCGAGATATGTAAATTAGTATGTAACAAGTTTGTAATGAGTATGTAAACGGGTTTGTAAACGTTCATGCAAACGAGTTTGAAATCAATAAATGAGTTTGTAAGTAAGATATGAAAACAAGTATGTAACGATTTGTAAATGCGCATGTATTCTCCCCCCAAAAGTGAAAAGTATATGTAAAAAGAGTAAAACGTGAGGCTATAAACTCACCTTAATAAATGAATTTGATTATAAAAATCAGATGAGTGAATCGTCGCGTAAAGTCCTAATGCAACCTAATTAATTTATAGGTCGTATGAGTATAATGTATTTGAATAAATATAACGTATAATTATATAGAGTTACATCACCACCTAAATATGTTAGTATAATTTATAAGATTAAACAATATTTAAATTGTACTTGTAGAATAAATGTTCAAGTATTTGTGTTTGTGAAAAATATTATCCTTGTCTAACAATTGATTATTTGATAACAATACTCGATTTAATATTTTTAGTATTTATATAATGTTATTATAAAAACAGTTTAATCGTTTTGTAAAATAATATTTATAAAGTTAAAATCTTGTATAAATATTATATAAATGATACTACATTGTTTCTTAAGGTTTTTATAGCCAAACAGACCCGAAAACACTTGTAAACCCTCTTTTAAGAATCAATCAGCTTCATACACTTTTGTATAAAGTGCAGAAATTATATATAAAAATAACTCGTCTTTATAATTTCTAATTAAATATCTATACATTCAAAAATTATGAAAATTTGAAGGTTAAAGTAAAATATCGTTCCGAACAACTTTTTAGTTTTACACTTTGGCCGAATCGGATTCGAAGATCCTCAAAAATACAGTTTTGGTTTCTTGCAGTTTATAAATTTGTTTACAGCTTTTGTAAAAAGCTGTAAAAGTATATTTACTTTTTTTAAAACTTTAAAAATACATAACTTCCTCATTTTAGTTCGGTTTTACGCGTTCTTTATATGTAAGGATTCATGGCGAGAAGTTTTGTTTGAATAAAATAGTCAAAGAATTTATAAAATTCCGTGTCGTGACAGATAAATCAAAACAGTGTTTATAAAGTTACTTTTTATAAAAATTATAACTCGTTCGTTATAGCTTCGTTTTTAATGTTCCTTATATCCACAAAATCGTGTTGAGATGTTCTAACAAAATTAAAAGTTCATATATTTTTATCAGTTTCAAAACAGTAGCTGTTTTTATAAAACTACTTTTATAAAAACACTTTTCATATTTAATTATCGTAATCTCGTAAAATTCATAACTTCTTCGTTATAACTTCGTTTTTTAAGTTCCTTATATGTTTAGAATCCTCATAAAATGTACTATTTGAATCTCAGTCCCATATATTTTATTAGATCTCAAATTATTACAGATTAATAAAATAGTTCAAATATAAAGTTTATAAAATTATTTTATAAACTTTTAACATAATTAAGATATTACAAGTCATCTAATTTAATTAATAACACATCTTTCACATATTTTAGGTCTTTTAATTTATGTCCATCATTTTATGTCCAAATAAAATGTCCTCGTGATTATTTATTTATAAACTTTATAAATAAATTTTTAATAATTAATCCACCAAATTAATTATATAAACTATCCAACACTTGTATAAAATATTTTCTTGCATTCTAACACATTTTAAGTATTATTTCATCACATGAAAGTGTATTTTTGAATTATTCTCATGCTCATTTTATTTTGTAAACTTATAAAATAAATCCTAGATGGTGATTAACAATATAACAATTATATAAATATGAAAATGAATAAGTATAAAAGATTAGGGTTCATATTAGACCTTGTGAGAATGGATGAAGATGATACACAAATCAAACTCAAGTATTTAACCCTAAATACTTATCAAGAAAACCATAGTTTTTCCTTTGAAAAACCCTAAATACTCTTGAATAAAACTATAACACCCCATTTTGACAAATATAGCAGCGGAAGCTAATCTGTGGTATTATTTCATAGTATAACAATCATAATCATAGAAAACGAGTCGTAAAGAGACGTTTTTGTAAAATTTAGTTATCATTCATTTATTCATCAGAGTTTTACAAGAAGAGAGGTCCAAACATCTAGAAACATAAAGTTTGAATGATAACAGTTTAGCCATCTTTAAGTCCGTGTCACTCCGTGCCAGAAATTGCTCAATTACCTCAGATAAACATGCTAAAAAGATCAACATAATGGCTGAGTTATATTCACAGGTTTAAAATAAATAGTTTGAATACAAGTCATCATGAACAGTGGGTTACGTTTTTATACACCCATAATAGTAATAATTGCAATGAGTACACTTATTATAGAAAATAGTATTATTGCCCTAAGCTCATGACACCGAGGCCTTAATAAAATTAATAATCATAAGTAGTTGCCCCAATGGGTGCCTTTGCCAAACACTCGCATAGTGATTCAAATGAAGTGTGTTTGGTTACCCCATGAACGGGTACACCAACGGGGGAGTCCAGTCCTAAATAGATCTATTCACAGCATTCGCGCTTACTCCAAAAAGCAATTAACAGTTTATGATAGTGGGGTCTTAATGGAAAAAGTAGGGACTTAAGCAATAATATATCAGGATAGCATACAGTTGGAAAAACACTTGTATTCATGGTTTATAGCATGTATCCCCCTCGCGGGTTTAAGAAACATTAGAAGATTTAAAATGCGAGGCTATGAACTCACCTTAACAGGGAAATCTGATTGATGGCAAACGTATATCAATGAAATGCGTCTGTATGGTAGTACGATGTTATCTACCCGGGTGGGAAAGTTCATTATAATTGAAAGTAAAACGGCTTCAACACGCAACCTGAAGTAATATGTCAAGTCTTAGTTTGATTGTTTATATTTCAAAACTTCATAAAGTTTTAATGTAGTATCATTTTGATTTATTTATTATGGAAATATTTCATCATTATTCGGGCTATCATAATTCAGAGGCCATGTAGTATCGTTTGAGGAGCCAGGGCACTTTAAATCGTAAACCCAGCAAACTCGTCAAAACGAATACCCAAATGGAACCCCTCATATGAAATTCCCTAGTAACGCGATACGTTATAGTTTTAAGTTTCTTCAAAGCTAGTCGATGATAAATTACGTTAAATATATAACGTAATTGTTTTATAATGCGTCGATCGATGATTAATAATGATAAATGTGTCGGGTCTTAACAAAATCGAGTCTTATAATATTTATATATATTTTTATAATTTGTATACAAAATTTATATTTTATATTTTTAAGAATACAAAAATGGTAATATATACCCTTGGTTTATAAACTTTTACAAGTTTAGTCATTTATATAATAAGTATATATATATTAAACCTTTAACTTTACAACTTGGCAAAACAGCCCCTTGTAGTTATAACTTTTAGGAAAATGACATTTTCAGCCCCTCTAGTTATAAATTTCAGAAAGTTACGATATATACTCCTATGCATGAAAACATTTGCAAATCAAGTCTGAAATTTATAATTTTGATATTTTTGAAATCCAAAAGAGTTTTGCAGCTTAAGGCTTATTATAATAAGCAAAAATAAGTAGAGTTTATGAGCTTATAGCTTATGAAAAGGGTTTGTGAACTAGAAAATCCAAAACGGGTGCGTTTGGTTTAGGAAAACCAAAAACGCATGGGTTTGTGGTTCAAGGGATCAAACAAGAGTTTATATAGGATCTAACAAGGCTAATAAAAGTTCCAAAATAGATCATGAGCTTATTGAAGAAGGTGAGGACTTACAACTTAGAAAACGGGTCGAATTAGGGGTTTTGGGTTCGAACGCCTAGAAAATAACTTCAAGACCTTCATTCTCTTGATTCTTGGCTTCTAAGGGCTGAGTTCTTTCTTTCTTGATCTTCCTTGATCTTGTTTAAGACTCCATTTGTGTGTTTGATAAATTTTGAGGTGTGTTTGAATGGGGTAGGAGTTTCGGATATTTATAGGGTCGAATGACCCTTAGTGCGCAAGTTAACTTGGTGTAGGGATCAAGTGTTGTAGGGGGTGACTAATGAAGGCTAGATGGTGAGTCTTGAGAGCTAGGAAAGTAGCATGAGGAGGTGTAAGGGTATGGAGGGGGTTCAGTTATCATAGGTGGTGACAAGAAGACTTGGAGCTTAAGGGTGGTGATAGAGGTGCTTGTAAGGTGGTAGGGTGGTAGATTGATGTGCTAAGGAGGTGAATCATTGTAGAGGAAGGGTGCTAGCTTTGTTTGGAATGGTTTAAAAAAATTAAAGGGTGTCGGGTTGGTTTTGGTTTCGGGTTAGGGTTTTTGGTTTAAATTCGAGTTAGGGTTAGGGTTTAGGATAGTTTATTGTTTAAGATTAAGGTTTAGTGTTAAGATTAGGGTTTAGGATAAAGGTTTTGGTTTTAGGATTAGGGTTTAAGTTAAGTGTTTTCAAATTAGGGTTTAGAGCTAGTTTAGGGTTTCGTTTAGGGTTTAGGGTTTTAGATTAGGGTTTTAAGATGATATAGGGTTTCGTATTAGGGTTTTAGAAGTTGTGCATTGAGTATTGTACCTTATGCTAAAGTGGTAGCAAGAAATTAGAATAAATTTGGAGGGAAAATAAGTTAGTT
The DNA here is from genome assembly GCA_026074375.1 of Tanacetum coccineum. Classification (NCBI taxonomy): domain Eukaryota; kingdom Viridiplantae; phylum Streptophyta; class Magnoliopsida; order Asterales; family Asteraceae; genus Tanacetum; species Tanacetum coccineum. The sequence goes on from BQNB010024064.1 coordinate 58,957, forward strand.
TGAATTCGTGCTTCATGGATTTGTACATTGAGCTTAAATAAGTTGTACATTGACTTGGAGGGAAATTATATTTCAAATGTTATGTATTGTATACTTGTACACATGCTTGAAGGCTTGCACATTCATTTTGTAGTATATTAGATATCATAACACAAGCATGGATGATTGGGTTGGCAAATTATCTAGAGAGAGAAAGTGATGTTTCTAGTGAGAGAAAAACTAAATGAAAGCTTTGTGATAAAATGAACAACCAACCCCTAACCATGGCTGGAAAGGGGTTTATATACATGTGTTTGTGAGCTCTATGGGCTTGGGTATGGGCTTAACACTTAGGTAAAAGACCCGGCCCAATACCGAAAGTCATACGCTTACTTTCTAACTATGAGCTTTGCTATACTAAACAATACACGGGAGTGACCGAGTCTTTTTCATAATCCTAACAATCTCCCCCTAAGGGAGGTCACCCCATAAAATACAATTTGAATAATAGCATTCTAGTTCTTCGACCTTCTGTCTGTAGCTCGTAGTCTTTGATTCTTCAATCTTTGATGTCATTGTACATTATGTAGTGAACTTCGAGATTTGTTCCTTAGAATTGTGGGATCTTTGAGCTTTCTTTGAGATCATCATTCATCTTAAATCTCTTAATCATCCTTGTTGAGTAGCATTGCCTTCATGTGATGTTGTGACCTTCGGACCGACATACTCACACTTTTCTTGATCATGACATTACTTGTCAGAGTAGCGGAAGCTGTGTTGTAGGTCTTTAGGTTGTCATGTTGTCTTTGATTGAAAACATTAAGTGTGAGCATGGGGCTATGAATTGACTCCACTAGAATAAGGTATCTCTATTTCCACCATAACTTGATCCTGTAATAAAACAGTTGGCAATAAAGCATGTGGACGAATTTGGCTTTGTCATTCGCCCGAGTCTGGTTGGATAACCTCCGGATCTGTGAGGACTGACCTGTGATCATATAGATTCATCTTAAGAAGAATCTCCTTGACAGGATTTCCAATATAAGTCTCAGATCATCTGATGTGTAACCATTAAAATCTCCATACTTGCATGTTCTCTGTATCGGAACGTCTCAAAGCAGACAACACGATAAGAGTGAATCGGTTAGTTACTATCTTACCGATTAAAGTGAAAACTTAATTTGAAAATCAATCGACATGTCATTTGAGAAAGTATTTTATGACACATCGAGAGTGTTTGATAGCATAAAATCAAATTTCATTAGAAACTCATTTGTTTTGAAAGAAGTTCACAATCGATGTGCTAGAAAATCAGTTGTTGAGCACATCGAGAGGTTTTCCAAAATGATTCGTCAATTCACAACCTGGAACAAGTTTGATTCACAAAGAATCGCACCATCGTTGCTTTCCATTTGTCACAAGTTTAATCCATAGTGGATCTCACATGTCACCTACCAAGAGCTTGTTTGATGTTGGCTCTAGAAGGATTTCCATCTTCATTGTGAGTACTTTCGTATCACTCGGATGTTCTGGCAATACCACGAGGATAATGCGTAGGACTCTTAAGATCTTTACTTGTTATCAGAGAGTGTGATGAACAAGCATAGTTTGTATTAGTGTCCTAACGAGATTTATGGATGATCTCATGGCTCTAGACTCAATAGTGCATTTTTGGTTTTTAGTAGTCAGAGGCTGGAGCAGACTGCCACCTTTTCAATATCATCTAACTCGGAGTGAGAGAGACGATAGAAATGTATTGATCTCCGTGAGAAATGAAACAAGAATACTTTGAGAGTGCCCAAAACGTGATCCTCATGTGAGTAGTAAAGAGGTGAATCAGATCTTGGGTGAATATTGTGCTTAGTTTTCAAGTAATGGATGATGAGTTTGGTGAATCTGATGCTTGGAATAAGTAGAGGGGTGGACTTCTTCTTTCCACGTGTAGCCATCGTCAGACTCTTCTTGTCAGTGAGGAACGTTTAAATTGATTGAACAAATTCTTCCCAAATCCTCTTAGTATAATCGATGTTGGAGCGATGGATGACACCCCAAAGAATCTGCAGTACATGATGTCGTGGCCTATCATGTCCAACAGTTTTACCGATAAGGCACATGTTGATCATGGACAAGATGGCTCTCCATGGTTGATAGAGAGAATTAACGGACATTACAGATACATTCTTGAGCGTACAGGGGTATC
>BQNB010024065.1:0-61134 GCA_026074375.1 Tanacetum coccineum
ATGGCTCTTGAGGAGCATTAACAACGTTGGTGTTGTCATCGGATGATTCGGAAGTATCTTCAAAGTCTTGGAAATTTTCAACACAATAAGCAAACAAATCTTCCTTAAATTTCTTTCGTAAAAGAGCACATCCTCGACAATACGGACCATCAATCGGGGTTTCACACCTTGCACACTTTGGAAGGGGTTGTTGAGATGAGTCGGGTGTTCTAGGAACAAGAATCTTGTCATCAAGACTCCCTTTTGAACAACCACAGTCTTTCGTGTATAAACTTCCACAAGACGAACACTCTTTAATCGCGTAAAGAGGATTTAAACGATAGCTGAATGACGTCATAAGAATTAAACGATTAAGAGGGATAAGAAAAAGAAGAATTAAAACAAATTTGGGGTTAAGAAGAATATTTTTGGATTTTTGAATTTTTTAAACAACATATTTCACAAAGGACAAAATGAGATTGAATAACTTAAACCAATAATCAGCAAGCTTCACGGTAGCTCTTTGAAAGAAAAACTCACAAAGGAGCGGAGGAGAGGGATAGCGCGAAGCTTATTTCTCCTTTCGGGTCGTAGTTCGTTGGAACAACCCTCCTTATACCCCTCTTATAGTTTGTTTAACTTTCAAAGGTGAGCCGTACCTCGCAAGTGACACAAAAGGCAAGTTTTTGAATCTTTGGTTCGAGAATTTATTGATGATAATACTTTAGTGAAAGTATTATATAATTGATGAATTTTATTTCTCGATTAAGAAAATGTTTTTATATTTTTGGTTTTTCTTGTTTTATAAATATATACTAAAAGAAATGAAAAATATTTTTGTATTTTTTATATTTTTATGAAAATAAAAGAAATATTCACAAATTCAAACACAATTTGTCAAACGTTACGATAATCGTTTCACAGCCTCCCCGGCAGCGGCGCCAAAAATTGATTCGTTCAATAATATATATATATAATATATAAGCAAACAATCAACCAAATACCTTTAGCCAAGGTTTGGTTAAGAATTCACAAAATAAAATATATACGTAACCGGAAGTTTGATTTCCCGGGTCGTTATGTCCCAACGAGGTGTGCAATTGAAAATCGAATGACGAATTGATAATCGATGTTTGAATATGACAAGATTATGATTGGTTTTTCTATTACTATAATTAAATATGCAAAAACGATTAAAGAAAACCTAAAAACGAAAGCTAAAATGATTTAAAACTAAAACGGGTACGAAAAACGAGGGTCAAAAACCTAAATTACACAATTTAAACCCTAGAATAAATTTTTCACTTAAAATGGGTTCTAAGTGACTAAAAACGAAGTTAAAAAAAACTAGATCGAAAACGGAGTTAGTTAAGACAAAAAAAACGAGTTAGTTAAAACAAAATGAACGAGTCAAAACAAGAACGGGCAACGAACCCGTTCATTAAGAAAGTTGAAACTACTTTGCAGAAACTTTGCAAAAATGACCCTACATATGTAAATTTATTTTTCCTAGAAAATATACAATAAAAGAAAATTTTAAAAAAATATATTTATATTTTTCTGACTTTTATTTTATTTTTTATGATTTTTTTAAGTTTTTAATAAAAATAAATTATAAAAAATACTAAACAATTTTCTAAAAATCTAAACAAATTACACAAAATACTTTACAGCATGCTTAATCTATGAAAAATGCAAACTTTGAATACCAACTTATAAATAAGCAGCAGAATAAGCAAATAAGGAAATAAGCCCTACCTACCAAAGTGTGTATAATAATTAAATGGTGCAAATGATGACAAGTGAAAGTCCCAAGGGTAGTTGGTTAGCAGAGTGTGTGTTGAGAAGGTTGAGGAGGGTTGAGGTTAAGGGTTCGAGCCATGCTCACCCCTGACTTCCCCTCTTCCCTTTTTCTTTTTTTTAAATTTTCTTTTTACAGACTTAAAGAACTGATAAAAATAAGCAATTTTTGTAACTACTACTTTTTGTGAAAAGCAATTATAAGCTGGTAAATAAGCACTTGAAAAATGACAGTTTAAGAAACTATCTAATGTCTATTTAAGCAAAACTGTTTGGCCATCTTAAGATCAAATAATCAAAGTAAAAACTGAAACAAACAAAAACAGATAAGGGCCTACACTTAATAAGCAGAAATGAACATAAATAAGCATAAAGAATCAGACATATAAACAAGAAAAATTAAATAAGCTAATATCCCAAATACTGCCAGGCAAACAGCCTAGGGGGCACTCTTTGGGCTTATTTTTAAGCACTTAGAGGCACCTAGGGAACTGGGGCTTAAGCTAGCTTAAAGAGCAGCTTATGTACTATCTAAAAATGCAAAAAGAAAAGATTTTAAAAAGGAAAATAAGCTCAAAATTGGAGCTCAAAAGTTGACAGATTATGCTAAAATGACTAATGCACTAAAAAAACTTAAACTATAGGGAAAATTAAGGCAAATTAAGCAAAAGGAATTGAAAACAAGCAAGAACAAATATTATCCTACACTAAATAAGCAAATGTAAGTAAAATACAAGAAGAATTAAAAGACGGTAAGCAATAATTATGGAAGATAAGCTATTTTTATACTAAGGAATAGGCACTAAGCTGCTATGCTACTTTTGGGCAAATAAGCAAAGGAAGATGCAACTAATACTAAGGCATAAGTTGTCCTACACCTAATAAACAAGTAACAACAAAATCAAACACTAAACTTAAGCAGATAAGCTAAAATAAGCATGTAAGCTTCTAGTCCCTACAAACTATTGAAAGAGCTCACTTTTAGCCTAAAAATAAGTAACCTAGAGGGGGTATCAATGCTTAAGGATTATAAAGCTTATAAAATGGCTTATTAGCTATCTAGAAAAGCAAAGAAAACTAGGGGTTACTCAACTAATAAGCAAGAAGAAGGGCTTCCAACTTGGGCTTTTGCACCAGGGCAACTTAACTAGGAAAATTTTGCTAAAAACCAGCTTTTGAATAAGCTCAAAATAGAAAAATAGTTAAAAACAGATTAAGTTAAGCTTTAGGTGAGCTTATGCTAAAAAAAATCATGACCTATAACTCTCATTTACCATTTGATAAATGGTTTTGCAAATTGACATTTTCACTTAGAAACTAACATAACAAAGATTGACATGTGACAAAGTAGAAAAAAGAACACTCACTACTCGTCCAAATACTAAAAATACATAAGAAAAACAACAATAAGACACTGAATCTCATCACATCAAAATAAGACAGATTAAGACATTATCAAAACCTCAAATTAAGACAGTAATTTGAAAACAACTCAAAACTTACTTTTCACTTTTAAAAACTTTTAAAACAGACTCAAATAACTAAAATTGACTGTTAAATTTGGCCTAATGACCCAAAGTGGATTAATACCACTTTTGCCCCATGTTGTACTCTTAACCCAAACACTCCTTTAAGGACAGAAAACATGAAAATAAGTAAGACATATTAAAAGAAGCATTACCCAAAATCTAATAAGCATAAGCAAGAATAAATAAGCATAAACAAGAGAGAAATAAGCACATATTAGCAGAAGTAAACACAGATAAGAGAAATAAGCTATAGAACAGTAAAAATGCAGAAAATAGAAAAATTGGGAAAAATGTAATCTTACATAAGTCCAAGCTTTAGGCAGGAGCTTAAAACACCCCAAGTAACTTCCTATTACTTAACCATTAAGCACTAAAACCATGCTTCCAATAGCTGAAATTCAAATTCCTTTCTGAATGAAACAGTACATGCATAGAAAGCTTTTGAAAAGCTTTTATGATTAAGACGGCTTGTAAAAGCTGATGAGAGCTATATAAATGACTTGTAAGCAGGAATTTTAACAGAATGTAATAAGCTTAAAAGGGTAGAATTTGAGATAACTTGTAAACTTGAATTGCATTAATATTAAAAGTGGTACATAGCTGAAAATTGAAAGACAGTAATGTAAATTGACTTAAGACATTTTTAAAGTAAATTTAAACTAAAAATTACACTAAAAAAATAACTCCTCTCATTTCTTCTGTCTTCTTTCTTTTTTTATAGGCTGAATCTTCAAGCCTTTGTGTTTGTTGTGCTTCTTGTGTGAGAGCAAAACCAAAGCTCATCTCAGCCATTAATCTTCTTTAAAAATCATCACAGTCGTTGGATTTGCTTTTATCATTGAAAAAGGTAGAGGATTACCAAGGTGGCTTAGGGTTTAGTGGAAAAGGAGGAAAGGTTTGATCTTTTATGTAAATCGTGTTGCAGGGTAAAAGCAGGGGAGAAGACAACCCGTGATTGGTTCTTGGGTTCTGTACTTTAATGACTTATAACTTTAACCCCCCAATATAAACGATATATGATTTTAAAAATGTGTTGTAAAGACTCATTTCAACATGCAACCATGATGATCAACTTATTTCCATAGTCGTAATTCAAAATGAAGAAATCATGACTCAAAAGCAACAACATATTAGGTCCTTGTACTGGCTTGTAACTTGATTTTAAAGAGCGAAATTTTAACTGTAGAACTTTTTGCAACATCTTCATCATCATAAGTTCTTAACGCTAGGAATGCGTTGCTTAGTTTGAACACCTACCTAGGCCTTGCTCCCTAGTAGGATATCACAACCAACGACCAGTGTTCTTAGTTTGAAAACCTACCTCCGTTCTAAGCGTAAGTGAGGAAATCACATCAACAACCTTCTTCCTAAATAGGCTAAGGATAGGAGTCCTTAGTTTGAACCCCCACCCAGACCTCAGGCATCCTTGGTGAGAATATCACAACACAACAAAATCCCTAGAAGTAAAAGATTCTAGTTTGAACCAGCCACATCTCGTGGTTAGAGCGGGGTGGATACACACAGAGCACACAACTTTTACTTGCTCCATATAATCAAATGTATGCTTCATTGGCCATAATTTTTTCAATATTCATGCATTTTGGCATTCATATTTCAACTCATGCTTCTATTGGCATTTAATTAAACTTTTTAAAAATTACTAAGACAACAGAAAAAACTTCGTCGCTTTAAAGATAATGGTTACAAATTTGAAGCTTTTTTCGAAAAACAAATGATTTGACTCTTAGGAAGATTGATTGAAAAGAGCACTATGATTAGGTGGATTAGAACAATTGGGAAAAAAGCCACAAGACTACTCATATCAGTTTTTCATATAAGTTTTTAGAAAGAATCTTGCTCACACAATAAACTTATATTTAACTCTATCACTTTCTTGTTCAACACCAATTTATGAAAATTCATAAGCCATAGAATTCGTGAAAAGCTAAATACCTACAAGCCGGTAATTTTGAGGAACTAGCTAGGAGGCTCAACAACGCCCGAGATCGAGTCAAAAATAATTCTCCATCTATCAAACCCATTAGGAATATCGAAACTCTTGTGACAAAACACTTATTTTATTTTTGAAAATTTTTAAATTTTTTTTCATTATTTTTGGTATTTTTTTGCAAAAAATAATATTGGTGGTAAAAAAAAAAAAAAAAGCGGGATTACATGACAACAATGGCGTGCAAACAGCAGGCAACATCAAATCGAAAAGATAATCCCCACCCCATACTAGAACTAAACAATCGTCCTCGATGTTTGAAATATAACGTCCATTCAACGTAACTCTAATAAATCTAAGGCTTTTATGAAGTGTGCCGTGAGGGGGTAGGTGCATGACCCCGCCAAACCGCGAGCAAGCCGGTGACCTCCCCGCGCAGTCCGAAAGCCCCACGCACCTGCGCGCCGTCCGTATTGATCATAGACCGTGAAAGCCCCCTCCCGCTTCGCAAGAAAGTATGGGTAATCCGATATGAGTAACACACCTTGCATAAAACTCAAAAGCACACTCTAGTCAAAAACAAAGATCCAGGATACCCCCCATACACCACCTAATATAACTGGTGCCACCCTCGCCCCATATTTCCCCTGAACCTTATCCACCAATACCCCACCCATTCCATCCCCTAATCTATCCTCCCTATATTGTTTTAAATCCTGCACTACCATAACCTCCACTATTTAATGAAATGAGCTTCTCCTTGCCCCCTCCTGCCTCCTAATGGATCCTGATTTATATTGGATAGGTAATGGTACCTGGTCCATATTCCGGTCATATTTAACCGGTAAACCGTCCCACACGCCTCCTAAAACTCGGCCCACGCACGAACCCTCAACCTCCAACCCGCCATCCTAACTACCCCTCCTAAAGCAACAAATTTTTCATCCTATCCTCAAATCCCACCCCTTTTCCTCCTCTCGACCTCACTAAATACAATCCCATTTCCTTGCACGTCCACCTCTCCAGTCAGCTTTTTTTCGTCTACTATCCCGCCTAACACCTATTTAGTCACACCAACCCGATGTATGGGATGCTGCTGTGTTCCCCCCCCCCCCCCCCCCCCCCCGCACCCCCCGCCCCCCTCCCCCCCCCCCTCAGAAAAGTCCTGTCCGGGGCGCCACATAAACCAGAAATAGCGCCACGCCACGGTAATCCTGTCAATACTATACCTCATTTAGAGAGAGATTTTTACCCCCCACAATTACGCATCTTCGGACCCCTTCGCCTCCGTTCACCACCCCAACCGGTGTCGTGCACCCTTGCTGTCCCCAGCACCGCTCACCCCCCATATCCACTCCCCCACAACCCCCCGGGCTGCGTTACTCTTACTCATGCTTATTAATCCAAACCGCTTACCCGCTCCCCCGCTAACGTTATGAACTAGATTTTCAGACTCATGCCCCTGAGGCCCGCTACACACCACATGCCACCAACTCAGTGTCTTTCCCCTCCAAATCCACCACATACCTCCCCAACCACACCACCCCTAACACCCCCCCCGTCTTTGCCCCCACCTCTCGCCCTCCTCCTACCCACCTATCTACTAGCACTCCGTTAGGATCCTCGCTTAGTTAACGTTTAATGCTTGTTTTGATATAATGTTTTAAAAAGTACGTTAAATGGATAATGTACTTGGTAAAAATGATATTAAGATATAAACTTGACATATTAGGATGTTTACATTATATAAACATAGATATAGATGGCATTGGTAGAGGTTGCGTGAGCTTGTTTACTTTTAGAGATGCAAGTTACGTTGCATAATGAGATAAAGCAAAAAATTTCCCTGTGAAAAGGTGGTATAATGGTACATCTAATTTAATAGATGGATAATACAGTGCATCTAATTTAAGAGATAGATAATTACATTGATAAAAATTGAGGGTTGTTATATATCATATTCGTTGTCTTAAGCTAAATCATCAATTGATGAGTTTTCATCACTGAAGTAAGATGATTCAGAACATACCTCACTTGATGCATGAGCTACAAGACACATTTCGTCTTTGACCTTCTCATCATATTCTTCACCGCTATCGATCCAAGAGTCTCCGACAAAAGCTCTTTGGTTCTTATCTTTTGGTGGTTTTGGACATTCTCCAATAAGATGATTTGGGTTGCCACATCTAAAGCATTTTCTATTACTTTTGCCATTATTTTCATCACGACTTCTTGGGAACGTCTTTTTGTCGTTCCGAGGTTGTCTCACAAATCTACCTCTTCTTTTAAAGAACTTCTTGAAGTCTCTTACCGCCATGGCGTACTCTTCGTCTTCACTACCGAAAGTCAAACACTCTTCATCACTAGATTTTTTCTTAGCCTTTAAAGCAATAAATTTCCTTTCAACTTTTGCTTTGACTATTTTGAAATCTTTCTTGATGATCATTTCATGAACTTTGAGGTTCCCGATAAGTTCATCAAGAGATAGTGACGTTAAGTTTTTCGACTCTTCAATCGCCGTGACCTTTGCTCTTCATTTAGGATGTAGAGCTCTAGAAAACTTCTTTACGTAATTCTTACTAGAATAACCTTTATCAAGAGCTTTAAGACTAGTAATAATAATATTAAATCTAGTAAAAGCATTATCTATAGATTCGTCTTTAGAAATGATGAATTATTCATATTGTTGAACTAAAAGGTCGATCTTATTATCTTTGACTTGGCTATTACCTTGATGGGTGATTAACAAAGTTTTCCAAATTTCTTTTGCCATGTTACATATGAAAATTTTTTCATATTCTTTTCTTGGCAAAGCTTTGTAAATAACCATTTTGGCTTCATTATTTTTCGTAAGTCTCTTTTTGAGATCATCAGTTTGTTTTTTAAAAGGGATAACCTCATCTAATTTGGTTTCTGAATTTTGTACAATAGGTTGAAAATCACCATTAGTAATAACATGCCAAAGATCTAGATCTTTTAATTTAACATATGTCTCGAATCTATTTTTCCAATAAATAAAACTATCGCTTTCAAAGAGTGGTGGTCTTTGCATAGATTGCCCTTCTAGATATTTTTCGGAATCCATAGATCGATCCAAGCTTTAAAATACAATATATTTTAAAAATCTTGAGTGACCTTGCTCCTGATACCAATTGTGGAAACTAGAAGGGGGGGTTGAAAAGTTTACACATTTGTTTTACGTTTCAAAAATCTATAGATCCGAGTTATATGTTCAATCAAATCACAATATGAACAAGCAATAACTATCTAAACTAAAACACGATAACAACAATAATAATGTAAAGAGATAAGGAAAGAAACAACCAAACCAAGACACCAAGATTTTATAGTGGTTTGGCTACGAAGCACCTCTTCGCCCTACTCTACTCCCCGAGTATCCGACTCGAGATTTCACTATGTCAACAAGCTCCCTTTAGGCGGAGAAAACCGTTTACACGTCGCTTACGTTATTTTCCGACACTAAGCTAAATATCGAGTCCTAATCTTAGCTAGAACCAATCTACCACTTCACAAGATATACACACTCACAAGATCTACACTATCGGATCTACACAATATCCGAATCACACAAATACACAAGATAAATACAATAGAGTTTTGGTACTTAGAAGAAAGGAGGATAGATCACTAATTAATACCTATCGTTCTTGACGAAACGAATAGTTCTCTCATTGCACATGAATGACAGGGAAGAAGATGATGAAGAAAGAGATTAGATCACTTGAAACAAGATCTAAGTATGTTAGTGATCAAGAGTTTTAGTAAGAGAAAGAAGGTTTAGAGAGATGATAGAGATTCATATGTATGCATGCTACATATTTATATGTATGCATGCTACATATTCATATGATATACATATTCCTTTTCCTCCAAGTTTAGACGATTGATATTTCTCTTTGTGGGATTTGGTCATGTGACGACAAGAACCAAAACAAGAACATGGTGTTGAGTTGTTTTATTCGTGAAGGAAGGACTAGCATCCTAGCGTATCTCGGTGACGTGTAGTGTATGCACACCATAGAGGTTATCTATTTGGTAACTTGGGCGATTTTCGCGTTGTATTATTTATTATACACACGTGTATATTTAAGACGGTGTATTCGTTAATTGCTAAAAGGTACGCATTCTTGATCCCTTTGTTAATTGCATATTCTATACGTGATTTATATGTTCCGCTGCGTACTCGTGATCTTTAATAGTTAATAGTTGTAAAAACCCAACAGTGGTATCAGAGCCATCGTGTAGAATTTGTAGTTACAAGTAATAAAATTTGACAAAATTAGGGTTCTTGATTAATTTTTTAAGCCTTTTGGGCGTTTTATGCATAAATATTCGATCTTTGTGCATCAAGATTCAATTTTTATTGGTTATAAAATTAATTAGACGAATTGTAGGTTGTATGAAATTTTATAAGATTAAAACTTGATGCGTTTAATTGTTAATTGATCGGTTTTATGTTTTAAAATTAATTGTTAATTCGGTATCCATGTTAAATACATGAAATTTATCATGGAGGGATATGTGATATAAATCTTGTTAATTGTTAAAAGCTTTATGCAAATATGATGATCAAGAATTCACACATAGACATTAAATTTATGTGGTTTCGATCCACGACTTTAAAAGCTAGGGAAGACCTTGACTATGTTTTAATGGGGCCTAAAAGTTGCTTATATTTTATGTGCTATGTGGTATATATTTGTATATGGCTTACGCAATCGATTATATCGATGGATGCGGCTGGAGTTTTTAGGACGAAGGAGCCTTATATGAATATATACATATTTTTTAATTATTAGATAATTATGATCATAATTGATATTTGCATGACTTAAGTTAAGTGTTGTTTTTGAATAAGTGTTATGTGTATTAGTTTTGTGTTTATATTGTTTTATTTTAAGTTTGGACTTCTGAGAAAATAAAAGGGTTTTTCGAAAAATAAATATAAACATGACTAATAATTATGAAATCAGATTTATTATGGACTATTTTATAGTTCATAATTTGTTTTTCAAATAAAAGATTTAATTTTTATCAATGACGTAATTTGCAAAAGTACTACTTAGTTGCAAGGATAAGGTTCGGGGAGACTCATCAAGACTTCGGTCTTGTAGACACCATTACCCTATAATACCTGAGTACGTTGTAGTTTCCTTACCTTACATACTATTTAGGAAGTCGCGAATGGTCTAGGGTTTGAATGGTTTTTAACCATTCTTTAATCTTTTCCCGCGTTAAAATATAAAATCTTTAAGATTTGAAAACACGTTGAATCGTCAATTTTTAAAATTAACACTATTTATACATTAAATGTATAGAAAATAAGTGATACCGTAATAAATAACTTAATTGAGTAATTTTTTTTAATTAAAATCTATGATACGAAGATGTATGCATGCTTCTTCGTACATATTTGTCACGACAAATATAATACCATTTTTAAATAAGTTATTGCCATCCAATTTGTAAAAACACTTGCAGATGCTTTTTACTATGCGTGATACGTATGTAGATCGTAATCCCAAGGTGATTATACACTTTTTCGTGAGACGTTAGTGTTACATAATCACAGTTCTTGATTGGACGACTTAATCGGTTTAGGGCCAAACAGTACTAACGGTCATCCAGCAGTACTAAATTTGGTCTAGCAGTACTAAAATAAGCCTAGCAGTATTAACTTCTCCACCCAAAAGCAGTACAAACTCCAAAGTTTTGTATTAGTCAAAAATAACTTCACACAATCTCTCTTTCTGTTTTTAAGCTCACATTTTATCTCTCAATTCTTTTAACTCACTTTTCACTCTGTCTATTTTTCACACATCTCTTTTTCAGTTTTTAAGCTTCATCAATATCTCTTTCTTTTGGCTTCACAAATCAAACAAAGTAAGTTTTTGGCAAACTAAAGCCATTAACGGATGAGTAGTCCTTTACCAATAGCCAGTTTGCTTTTGTACTAGCCATGCTTCAGAGAAAAACATGGTGCAATGATAACCATATAGTTTTGAGTAAACTATCAACTATCAACGGATTTGAGAAGTCTTTACCAGTAGCCGTTTGCTCTGGACTAGTCAATTCTTGATGTCTATAAGACATGGTGAACTGATGACCATTTGTTGTGTGGTGTTAAAAACCAACACATGAAGAACAAACATCATTCTCCCCTCAAATAATGTAACACAATGAGAAACCATTTCACACTTCATAGTGTTATCCTGAAAGAGTAAGCTCAAACCAAAGAAAAATTATAATCTAACCATTTTTCTTGTTTAAGCAGTATTTATATATTTCTTATTTTAAATTTGTTTGGGTTAGTTTTTTTTTGGTTATTATTTCCACCAGGCTTAACAATGAACATAGAAAATAACTACAGTACTTAACTATAAGCAACAGTTTTGACAAACAGTTTTAAATATAACTAGCAGTACTAATTATGACTAGCAGTATTAATTCTGCTTCCATAGGCTCCTCCTCCAAAAGTAACATAACCTCCATCAAAATCTTTGAAATCTGAAAGATTGGCTATGTTTCCAGTCATGTGCCTTGAGCATCTACTATCAACAAAGCCTTTATCATTTAGCTGTGAATTGCTCTGCACACAAAACTTATAAAGTTGGTTTTCTTTGGGGACCCAAGCCATTACTTGACCTGTGATCTGCCTCGTGCATCAATGTAATTATATTTGTTGAAAACCAGTGATGCACCATTAGGTTTGATGGGTCTCTAAACCCAACATGTTGAGGGATTAACAACATTAAATCCCATTGCCCTGACAGTATTAACATTTTGCCTACCAGTATTAAACCTTTGATAATAAGACCTTTTTGTTAATGCTGTTCTCTTGTAAAAGGGCCTGTGAACAGTTGATTGTGCTTGATTTTGAAAATATGTCCTTGGTCTAGCACAGTGAACTGTTGATTTTGGGTGAGCAGTATAAGTAAGTTGCCAAACAGTAATAAAAGACCTAGCAGTACTAAAAGGTCTACCAGTGTTAACAGACCTAACAGTATTAACATGCCTTGCAGTATTAATAGATTTTAGGCCAGTCTTCATTAAAACTGCTTTTGGAGCCATATGTTTGTGTGCACTGGGATGAGAGGTTTTAGGACAGCTGTATTGAATGTGATCAAAACTTTCTTCCCACAAATAAAACATGCCTTATTAATAAAAAAACAAAGTTACATCCTAATTGATTGGATTTTGACCATATTCCAATTCCTTGGTTTCCTCTAATGACCATTCCAGTTCCTTTGGTTTCCCCTAGGTCTTTGTGACCTGTACATCTTTGCATACCTAACTGACGTTTCTTAGTAGCAGTAGGTATAACAGTTTTCTTTTCAACCTTAGGGTTAGGCTCATCATCATCCTCATCATCTGACACCCAATCTTCAATAATTGGAGCATCATTATTCTTCCTAATTGGTTTTTCTATTTTAGCAGACTCTACATGATTAGCAGGATAGAAAAACTTTTCTTTCCAATCTTTGTCTACCTTAAGTGAAGACTTAACAGAGCTAGTTTCTGTATTAGTCATTTGATGTTGTTCCAAAGAGTCATCAGTATTCTCCTTAGAATTATCTGACTCTTTATCACAACCAATGGTAGGCTTTAAACTAGAATCCCTAGGACCATACTCATTAACCTCAGGTTCTTTGAATTCTTCAAGACCTGAATAAGATAAGTCTAAAGGTGTTGGTCTATTAAGAATCAAAGGATGAGGTGAGGGGACAGCATTATAACCAAAACCCTTTTTGCTCTTGTCAGTTATCTGACTTCCTAACAACTGTTCTAAGTCTTTTGCAGATTTATCAAATTTTGCAATCTTAAACTCAAACCCCTCCTTTTCTTGTTTAACCTTTTCAAGTTCAGCCCTAAGTAATCCCATCTGATATTCTTTGCTACCTACACTTCTTTTAAGTAAAGTAATTTCCTCAGAGAAACAATTTCCACAGAAAAAAGAACTTCATGTTCTTTATATATAAGAATTTGTCCTCTAAAATAGATAACCTCTATTTGATGTAGCTGCTTTACAACCAGAATCATCTAATATAACAAGCTAAAACATCATACTTTTATCTTAGATCAACATAGATTTTTAGACACTTTTGAACAAAGATTTTATCATTGTTACCATACCGAATCAGAGAATGCCATGAGAGCCATGTTTGCCTGAATTACTTCCTCTGCCATGTCAGCTCCAATCAAATCCAGCAGCCATCATAGCACCCATTGCTCTTTTCAGAAGCAACTTCAATCATTAACTGCCTTTTGCTGATCAACCTTGATTCCAATTTCTGTATGTCTTTACTCCTTGGTGCTCACTGCATTCTCTGGCAAAATGTCCCATTTTATGGCAGTTTGAAACATTATACCTTAGTTTATCATATCCAGCAAGTAAAATTGGCTCTCCATCATGATGATCTTCCTTCCATTTCTCTGATAGAAACTTTCTTATCCCTCATGCTTAGTAGTGCCAATGTTCACTTCAAATCCATTTCTATCCAAATCATCAACGTGAAGATAGCTCAAGAATCTCATGAACTAGTATGAAGACCCTTGAGGTTGAGTGGATAAAAGGCATATACGTGGCCTCACTAAAACATAGCATACTAATATCAGTACTGCAGTATTAACCTTGGTTGTTACCAGTACTAACTTCAGGATTAACAATATTACTAAATATTAGTTAACTGCTTTCTGCACCTGAAGTGTTAGAAATGCCAAGTTCTTAACATCATTGTTTAGTGCCAACTGATTTCTTAACTTTCTGTTCAAGCAATTTTAAAATTGTTGGATAAATCATACCAAAACCCATAGTATCAAAATCGGGTTTGTTCATGCCAGACTACCACATGTGTATACCCATTCAGAAGTAAGCAGCATGAGCGCTGGGGAGCATGGAGCTTTGGGGACCTTAAAAATTTAACATTTAGATCTTCCTGAGGAGTAACTACACACTACAAACCCAAATTGCCAAACTACTAACAAGCTTTTTTAAGCATGTTAAAGATAAATCAAGTGAATTCTAGCTGAATAGCATTAAAGTTTTTCAATACTAGTTTGTTCACCAAGCCTCTGTTCTTTGTATTTGTAGCTTTCCATTCCCTCCAAATCGAGCTTTAATAGCAGCAAACTATTGATTGACAACAACAACTGAACGAAGTGAAAGTTGATGATCATTGGGCAGTGCCCATGAGCGAGTCGACTTAGGCCTTTACATCATCTTTTACACATCATTTCTTCATCAGTAGAAGGCACAGTCGTCTTAGTTTGCTGTTGATGGACCAGTTACTATGTGCTGTAACAGAATATGTACCCACAGCGAATTCCATTCACTATGACCTCCTATAAGCATAATCCTGGATCAGAAAGTACTGTTTGATCCAGAAGCTCCCACATCTCATACTCCCCGAGTTTGAGCATGGGAAGCTTAGCCAACGCATTGTTCTGAGTGTTCTCCAACTCCATTACTTCTAGATCAAAGTTTCTCAAAGCACAGGCTCTGATACCACTTGTTAATCCTATGCCTTGATCGATTCTTTACGTAGTAAAGTGTTTGTTACCTTGGATGAATCCAAAATAACAATAGATGAGACTTTGTTTGTTTAATTTAATTAGACTTTGTTTGTAGATTCCGCATACACTTTGATATACAAACAAAGTCTAATTAAATTAAACAAACAAAGTCTCATCTATTGTTATTTTGGATTCATCCAAGGTAACAAACACTTTACTACGTAAAGAATCGATCAAGGCGTGGGATTAACAAGTGGTATCAGAGCCTGTGGCTAAGAGAAACATTGATCTTGAAAGTAATGGAGTTTGAGAACACTCAAAACATCGCGTTGGCTAAGCTTCCCATGCTCAAACTCGGGGAGTATGAGATGTGGGAGATCAGGATCAAACAGTACTTTCAGATCCAGGATTATGCTCTATGGGAGGTCATAGAGAATGGGAATTCGTGGGTACCTATTCCTGTTACAGCACAAGAAACTGGTCCATCAACAACAACAAAGATGACTGTGCCTTCTACTGCTGAAGAAAAGACGTGTAAAAAGAATGATGTAAAGGCCAAAAGTCTACTGCTCATGGCACTGCCCAATGACATCAAACTTTACCTCGAATCAGTATTGTTATGATGCTCAATCAATGGTTTGCTGCTATTAAAGCTTGATTTAGAAGAATGAAGCACAAAGAAGACATACAGAAGGCTCTGTTGAAACAACCGAATGAAAACTTGTAATAGCTTCTAGCTCAGATCACATGATTCATCTTTAACAGGCTTCAAAAGCTTTTAGTAGATAGGCAATTCTGGGTGTACTACTCCTCCGAAAGATCAAAATGTTAAATATTTAAGGGCTTACCTTCCTGAATGGGATAACACATGTGGTAAGTCTGGATAGAACAAATCCCGAATTTTGATACTATGGGTTTGGATGATTTATAACAAACAATTTTAAATTGATTGAACAGAAGGTTAAGAAATCAGTTGGCACAAACAATGATGATAAGAATTTGGCATTTCTAACCACTTCAGGTGCAAGCAGTACTAATATTATTAATACTGTTAATCCTGAAGTTAGTACCTGGATAAACACCAAGGTTAATACTGCCAGTACTGAAATTAGTACTGCTAGTTTTAGTGATGCCACAGTATATGCCTTTCTATCCACTCAACCACAAGGGTCTCAACTAGTTCCAAGAAGATCTTGAGCAACATCACGATGAAGATTTTGGGAAAAATGGATTTGAAGTAGTAACCTGGCACTACTAAGCTTGAGGTCAAGAAGAGTTTCTATCAGAGAACAGAAAGAAGATCATCATTGAAGAAGTAAAAAAAAATACTGCTGGATATGATAAATTAAAGGTAGAATGTTTCAACTGCCATAAAATGGGACATTTTGCCAGAGAATGCAGAGCACCAAGGAGTAAAGACAACAGAAATTGGAATCAAGGTAGCTCATCAAAGGCAGTAAAGATTGAAGATGCTTCTGAAAAGGCAATGATGTGGGCTATATATTGTGCTGGATTTGATTGGAGTGACATGGTAGAGGAAGAAATTCAGGCAAACATGGCTCTCATGGCATTCTCAGATTCAGAGGTAACAAATGATAAATCTTGTTCAAAAAGTTGTCTAAAAAACTATGATGATCTATAGAAAAAAGTCTGACGATTTGCTTGTTTAAATTAGATATACGGTTTCTTAAAGCACTACATATCAAAAGAGTGTTTTATCAATTTTAAAAGGACATATATTCATGAAATATAAAGAAATGAAGTTCTTTTATATCTGAGAAATTGCTTTGCTTAAAAGAAGTGTAGGTCACAAAGAATATCAAAATGGGATTACTTAGGGACTGAACTTGAAAAGGTTAAACAAGAAAAAGGAGAGGGTTTGAGTTAAGATTGCAAAGTATGAAAAATCAACAAAGAACATAGATCAATGTTAGAAAGTCAGATAACTGACAAAAGCAAGAAAGGAGTAGGTTATCATGCTGTCCCCTCACCTCATCCTTTGATTCTTAATAGACCAACACCTTTAGACTTATCTTATTCAGGTCTTGAAGAATTCAAAGAACCTGAGATTAAATAGAGTATGGTCCTAGGGAATCTAGTTTTAAATCCGTACCACTGGAGTGATAAAGATCATATAATTCTGGAGGAAATACTGCTGACTCTTTAAAACGACAACAAAAGACTGATTCTCAAACAGCTCGTTCAAGTCCTCCACTTAAGGCAGACAAAGATTTAGAAAAAAAGTTTTATCAGTCCTGCTAATCTGTTAAGGAAGTAGAACCTAAAGAAAGTCATAGAACATAATGATGCTCAATCATTTAAAGATTAGGGTGTCAGATTATGAATGAGTTTGCCTATCCCTAAGGTTGAAAAGAAAACTGTTATACCTACTGCTACTAAGAAAGAGTTTGTTAAACCTGAAAAACCAGTTAGGAGGTCAGTTAGGTATGCAGAGATGTACAGGTCACAAAGACCTAGAGGAAACCAAAGGAATTGGAATGGTAAAAAATCCAATCAATTAGGATGTAACTTTGTTTTTATTAACAAGACATGTTTTATCTGTGGAAGTTTTGATCACATTCAATACAGCTGTTCCTAAAACCTCCTCATCCAGTCACACAAACATAATGGCTCCAAAAGCAGTCTCTAATGAAGACTGCCTAAAATCTGTTAATACTTTCAAGCCTGTTAATTGCAAGGCTGTTAAACATGTGAGGTCTGTTAACACTGGTAGACCTTTTAGTACTGCTAGGTCTTTTAATACTGTTAGGCCTTCTTATACTGCTCACCCCAAATCAACAGTTCATTGTGCTAGACCAAGGACATATTTTCAAAATCAAGCACTACTCATATGTTCCACAGGCACTTTTTACAAGAGAAAACATTAAACAAAAAGTCTTATTATCAAAGGGTTTAATAATGGTAGCAAAATGATAATACTGTCAGGGCAAGGGATTTAATCTGTTAAGCCCTCAGCATGTGGTTTGGAGACCCATCAAACCCATGGTGCATAACTATTTATCACAAAAATTATTACAATGAGCACGAGGCAGATCCAAGTCAGTAATGGCTTGTGACGCCGCGCGCGAGAAAACTAACTTCATAAGATTTGTGTGTAGAGCAATTCACAGCTAAATGATAAATGCCTTTTGTTGATAGTAGATGCCAGACACATGACTGGAAACATAGCCAATCTTTTTAGATTTCAAAGATTTTGATGGAGGTTATGTTACTTATGTGCTAGAGCTATATCTAGCGCTATGGAAGCAAAATTAATACTGCTAGTCATAATTAGTACTGCTAGTCATAATTAGTACTGTTTGTCAAAACTGTTACTTATAGTTAGTACTGCTAGTTATTTCTATGTCTCACTGTTAATCCTGTTAGTAACATTTAATACTGCTAAACAAGAAAAATGGTTAGATTATGTTTTTCTTGGTTTTGAGCTAACTCTTTCAGGATAAACAATGAAGTGTGAAATTGGTTACTCAATGATGCATTATTTGAGGGGAGGAATGTTGTTTGTTCTTCAAGTGTTGGTTTTAACACCACACAACAAATGGTCATCAGTTCACCATGTCTTATAGACATCAAGAATTGACTAGTCCAGAGCAAACGGCTACTGGTAAAGACTTCTCAAATCCGTTGATAGTTGATAGTTTACTCAAAACTATATGGTTATCAATGCACCATGTTTTTACAATGAAGCATTGGCTAGTCCAAAGCAAACGGCTATTGGTAAAGACTACTCAAATCCGTTAATGGCTGGTAGTTTGCCAAAAACTATACTTTGTGTGAATTTGTGAGCCAAAAGAATAGAGAGAATTGGTGAGCTTAAAAACAGAAAGAGAGATGTGTGAAAAACAGACAGAGTGAAAAGTGAGTTAAAAGAATTGAGAGATAAAATGTGAGCTTAAAAACAGAAAGAGAGATTGTGTGAAGTTATTTTTGACTAATACAAAACTTTGGAGTTTGTACTGCTTTTGGGTGGAGAAGTTAATACTGCTAGGCTTATTTTAGTACTGCTAGACCAAATTTAGTACTGCTGGATGACCGTTAGTACTGTTTGGCCCTAACAGATTTTTCATTAATTAATAGAGCCGTTGAGATATTTCCGCCAAATTCCTATGATATAGAGTTTGACTAATTGGACTTTCGTGATCTTTCTATATATATGTTTAATTTAATCACGATAAACTCAATTTCTTTAAGTCGGTCAAACCATATCTCTACGTTTCTCTATTTAAATCTCAATTAACTTTCTCCAGCCTTCATATATTCATCCACAACCATATCCCACACGATTACTCACACTTTTATTCATGGCAAATTTGGATTTTTGTGACAAGCACAACATGGTAGCGTTTTTAGAGAAATCTACAGGAAGTGCAGGGTTTCATCAAGTCATCGATTTCCTAAATCGAAGTCACATTTGCTATGCCCTCACAAAGAAGCCAGATGTTTATATTTCTTTTATTACACAATTTTGGAGGTTTGCTGAAGCTACTACTGATGATAATGGAGAAGTCCAGATTACTGCTACCATTAATGGTCACTCAATGTCTATCACCGAAGCATCTTTAAGACGACATCTCAAGTTGGATGATCATGATGGTATTTCTTCTATACCCAACTCGAAGATTTTTGAGCAATTGGCACTCATAGGATATCACATTGATTCAGATAAGTTAACCTTTCAAAAGGGTGCTTTTTCACCTCAATGGAGGTTTCTTATTCGCAATATTCTTCATTGCCTTAGCCTAAAGAAGACTGCTTAGGAGCAGTTTAGTAGTAACATTGCAATTGCTGCTATCTGTTTAGCTACCAATAGGAAATATAATTTTTCTAGGATGATTTTTGAGCATATGGTGTCAAATATTTCTAGCCCCCATAAGTTTTTCATGTACCCTAGGTTCATTCAAATATGCTTAGATATGCAGAGGAAACAACTTCAACAACACTCAAAAATATATCATGTACCCTCTCTTAGTATCAAAGTCTTTAAAAATATGAAGAGGTCTACAAAGGGATATTCAGGCCAGGAAGTTGCTTTATTTCCTACTATGCTAGATGTTTCTGAACCTTCCACTTCACCTTCAAGAATCACATCCTCACCTTCCCACTCACATAAACCTTCACCCTTACCTGAACCTTCAATTGAACATTCACCTGCACCTTCATTTGAACACTCACCTGATCATACCACTGCTGCACCAACACAACCATCACCAATACAACCATCACCAACACAACCATCAACTAGAGCAGAACACCATTTTCCTACACCCCATGACTTACCTCTTCATGTTGTTCACTCATATGGAAGTGATGAGGGTAGCTTGAAACTAAATGATTTGACGAATTTGGTTACCAAACTATCTAAGAGGATTGGAGTTTTAGAGGATGACTTAAGGAAGACAAAGAAAACTTACAGTTCTGCTTTCACTAAGCTCATTCTCAAGGTCAAGAAATTAGAGGCTAGAGTCAAGATTGGGAAAGCAAGGAAAAGAGCTAAGGTTGTCCTTTCTGAAGATGATTCTTCCAAACAAGGGAGGAAATTATCTGATGCAGAGGTTCAAGAGAAAGCAAGTACTGAAACTGAACCTTTTATTCAAGAAGTGACTCCCACTGAAGTCATTCAAGATCAAGAAAGCAGTGAGAAAGGGAGTGCTGAAGTTAGTACTGCTGGTGCAACAAAAGGTACTGCTAGTGAAGTTCCAGTGGTTAGTACTGCTGAGGAAAATATTAGTACTGCTGGAAGAACTGTTACTTATAGAAGAAGGAGTGAAGAGAAAAGGACAAGAAAAGACAAGGGAAAAGCAATAATGACAGAGTCTAAGCCCAAGAAAAAGTCTAAGAAAGAGCTTGAACAAGAAAGGTTAAGTTATTGCTGGAAGCATCTGACTAGGAGAACAACATATGAATGAAGAACAAAGGGCACGGATTGAATAGGGATGAAGGAAATTGTAGACAGCAGTGGGATGAAGAGAAAGGAAAAGAGCTATGTCTGTAGACAAACAAAGTCTACTAAGAAGATAGATTGGAATGATCCTTCAGTCATAAGGTATCATGCTCTAAAGATGAAACCAAAGACAATTGCCCAGGCAAGGAGAAATATGATCAAATACTTGAAGAATCAGGGATACTCAAGATTAGTAACTTCAATTGAATGTCTTATAATGAGGATTAGGGCCAATCTTTGAAAAAGTTTGGGATTGTTAACCACAAATTGGAGGCCTTTTGGAGCTGGAAAGTGAAAAAGATGAAGTCTCCTGAAAAGATTGAAGAAAAAGATGTTGATACACAAAAGGAAATGAAAGAAGTTGTTAAAGAATCTGGAGCAAAAAGAAAGAGTTTATTCTAAGAAAAAGACGTATGGTTAATGTCAGTAGAGGGAGTTAGATGATGAGAAGGAAAATATCAAAGTTTACTTAGATATAATTCCAAGAGAAGATGTTGCAAAAGATGTTGAATCTCTCTCTACAAAGTATCCAATTGTGGATTAGAAGACTTACACTTTGACAGAAAATTTCATGTATTATCAAATCTTCAGAGGAGATGGCGGTTCTAAGAACTATAAGGTTTTCAGTGAGATGATTGAAGACTTTGATAGACAAGATGTAGAGGAATTGTACAGATTAGTCAAAGAAAGGTATAGTGCTTCAAGACCTGAAGGATATGATTTGATGCTTTGGGGAGATCTGCACACTTTATTTGAGCCTGATGAAGAAGATGAAATATGGAAGAATCAGCATGAATATAATGTGATAAGCTGGAGTTTATATGATTTTTGTGGTATTCACATTTTACTAATGCAGAATGGTATAGCCATACATATGCTGACAGAGAATAAATACCCTCTAAGTCAAGAGATGATTTTCAAGATGTTGAAAAAGAAATTAGAGGTTGATCATGAGAGTTCACAGGCTTTTGAACTTCTAAGGTTTATCAGATCTCAAGTGCAGAAATAGAAGAGTGTTTGAAAGAATCATCATCAGAAGTTAAGAAGATTTAATCCAGAAGAAACTTGGGATTTGAAGATAAATCACAAGTTTAGGGGAGGATTATTGTGAAAACCTAAAACACGTGATAGGTTCTTTGATCGTTTAAGCTCTTATTTTTTTAGAACATGATCTGGGATGAATTAATAACAAAGGCGGAATATTCAAACATTGAATCATTGTTATTAATACAAGGTTTTTCATCATCATCACCTAGGGATTAAACCCGAAAAAATTACAATATTAGATTATCTATCGAGCCGATTCAGATATTATCCTATTACAACTATAACTAATTAAAGACCGGTTGCTCAATAGTAAAGTGATCCGATCTTCCTTGTTCGATCAATAATTGAGGCTATCACCTTCTCCCCGAAGTGAGGTCTTGAACACTGGGAACGAGCTTCCTTTATTGACTCAATAAAATTAAGGCATAACAATCTCACCCGATGTGGATTCATTGATGACACTCCTTTATGAGATCAGTAGAGTATTGCTTTGTCGTTTAAGCCTCGAGTGTTCTTCTGTCTTTGTCATTACATTGTAAGCTTTTCTTCATGCTTTGTGATCGGCTAAGCCATCTTGCGATCTTGTGTCTTTGACCAACATGCTCATACTTTTGCATTATCTTGAAAGCTTTATTTTAGGTCTTGCGGAAGTCTATGGTCTTTAAATCTGAGCTTTCTAGATAGTATGTCTTCGTAGATTTGAGCATTTGAATGGGTTTGAGGTTGCCGTTACACCGTTTGACTGCAGGGTTTACGTTTGTGTATAATAAACGAGAAAATTGATTGAAAATCCAATGGACGTGTCTCGTAAAGTTATAAGAGTTTTTGTAAACACCATGAGAGTGTATGTTCTTTCTTAAAATTTCCAACCGTCAATTCATTTACTGGACCAAATCGATATCCAGTTGTCACAAGTTTGATTCATATAGAATCTCGCAAGTCACCTACCAAGAGCTTGTTTGATGCTGGCTCAAGCAGGATTTCCATCTTCATTGTGAATACATTAGTATCACTCGGATGTTCTGGCAAATATCACAATGATATTGCGTAGGACTCTTGTTAACAGCTTGTGAACTTGATGATGTTCAACAAGTGTTCTAAAATTGAATGTGTCCTACACCGAGATTTTTATTGATCTCTTGGCTCTAGAGTCGATTAGTGCATTTTGGTTTTCAGTACTCGGGAGGCTTAGAGCATATTGCCACTTATTCCAATTATCAACCAATCTCGGACGTGAGATGTCATAGATTAACGTGTGTTATCTCCGTGACAAATGAGACAAGTTTCTGTTGAGAGAAACCCGAATGGCTGGGAAGGGTTGTGCATTGCATCACTGGGTCCATGATGTCATTTTCAATGTCAGCAATCAACTTGTGATTCTGACAGCATATGTATTGACCCGGTTTCTGCCTTAAGTTGTGTGGAGGGCTTCTTTCTTTAGACCCTTTATCCATACATTTCTTTTGATCTCAACGCCTTCAATGCTTACCAGGACGTCATTACTAACACCTTGTTGTGATTGTTCCAGTGTTAGCTTAATCTTAGTCGGCATTATTCCCATATACATTCATCTCCAATCATACCTAAGGACTGCTATTTCTAACTTTGGATTATCCTTGTAGTATCCTCTAGTTATGGTTGTATCAGTGATGATTGATTCTCTAATCACTAACACCTTATGACTTCAGATTCTAGTCGTGAAATTAAATGTTGCTTGGGCTATAAGATTTCGAACCATAAAACCTTTTCTTCAGCACTTTGAGTCGAATAGATCATATTTTAATTACATTTTCTCCCCTTATTTTAAATAATAAACACTTAGTTTTTGAAAATACCTTGTGATTAAAATATGTCTTGAAAAATCTGTGGGAGAAAATATGGTCAGCATGAATGGTTTGGAACATTTTGATAAGTTCGAATACATAAGAGTTTGCGTTGTTGATGTATCCAAGAAGAACATTAAAACTTTGTTTTTCGACAAACTCCCCTCAGAATAGGACCATTGAAAATTGTTGTCTTTTGAAAACATTGTCGAGGCTGAGTGTTGAACACACAATTTTGAAAGATTATGATTTGTCATCGAGAAATTATTGAAAAATTGTGTTCAACTTTTTGAAAAACCAAATGTTAGAGGACTTCTCTTTCTAACGCTAAGGGTAAGCGCACTAAAAACGTACCCAACCCTTCTTTTTCTTGAGCTAAAAAACTTGAATGTGCTTGTAAGAACATGCTTCAGATCCGAGAAATGTTAATTTCTCGTTGTGAGGATAAGTTATAAACCTTCCTTTATTTGAAGTCTGGGTTATGTACTGATATTTGCACATAAGCCATTTAGAAAATTAGAAATGACATGTTTTGAAACTATTGTCAACTCGCTACGAACTTTCATTGACACACCCGTGTCATGTTAATCGTCATTTCTAAGCACGTAAATGTTATCCAATTCAAGAGACATTTGTCGAGAAGGAATCTTTTTGGAAATTTCTGATTTTCTGATTTTGTATTTTCTTTTTGTGTTTTATATTTTTGTATTTTGTTTTTCTCAAAAATATGTACATGGTGATGTTGTGATGATATCAAGCAGACTCATTTGTCTTAGAACCTACCAGTTAGCTAGAGTTCAAACATTCATACCAATCCTTCTGACAAGATACTTAAACGTCCTCAGGAAGGGATTTCGTAAACATGTCAAGCTAATTGGTATTAAGTCTCTTGACAAAATATAGTTTCAATTATCCATTTTCAACCTGTTCCTTTATGAAGTGATACAGAGTATGGATGGCTTTGTCCGTCGAATATTGTACGGGGTTGAATGAGATTGCTATGTGACTGAGAATCGCAATACAATGGTATTTTTTGTAGTTGAAGCATAATTTGAATCTGTGTCCTCATCCACATCTACTTGAGCACAACTTGCAGATAACGCCACGTACTATGCCTCTGCTGAAGACATTGAGTGATAGTTTTGTTTCTTTGACATCCAGCTTTACAAGTTATCACCAAGGAACTGTATCCCTCCGAAGTGTCTTTGTACCCGTAGTATCAAGGCATCCGGCATGATCAGGATTGAAATGCTGTTTTAGTTCAAAGTTAGGAATCCTTTGGATTCCAGAGTCCCATTGTTAATGGTACCCTTTAGGTATTTTTTAAGATTCTTTTAACCTCCTTGAGGCTGTTTTTGAGTTGGTCCCAGGTGTTTTGATAACGTTGCACAATAGCATAATGCTTGCATTAAGTCTGGCTCTACTAGATGTCAAGTACTATGAGAGGAACGATTATACTACGTAATCAGATTGGTTATGGGTTCTTCCACTCAAGTCTACATCTAGTTTGGGTTTTGTAGCCAAATGGCCTGTAACCATGGGCTAGTGACAATTATCCATATTATGCTTTTTCCAGAATTCTAAAGCGTACTTAGCCTGATTGATAAAAATACCTTTTGGGGATAGTGGATTTGTAGTCCTAAAAAAAAGACTTAATCTCCCACATAAGGACATTTCAATAATCGACTGTGCATTAACTTTTCAATCTTTTTTGACTATTAGGGTTTGTAGACCAAAATTTATGTAATCATGCGGTAAATCGTGCACAAGTAGGAATATCATACCGTATTTTATCTTGAATAAGGTTAGGGTCATTGTACCTTTAGTAAAGCCTTTAGGAACATCAGGAAGTTTGATAGTTATAGTTACCAGGCTTTGGAGCTTGCTTTAATCCATACAAAGCTTTCCTTAGAAGCGTAGTCTTTTTTGGATGATCTGGATCAACGAACCTTTGGTACTGAGCAACATTAAACCTCTCTTCAGTGGACTTTAAGGAATTGCCGTTTTCACGTCCATATGATAGATTGGAAAAGACTTGTGTTGCTGCAGTTCACGTGGGCAACGAAAATCCGAACTGCTTCCAAGCGAGCAACTAGTGCAAATGATTCTTCGAAATCAATACCCTCTTCCTGAGCATAACCTTTAGCTACAAGCCGTGATTTGTTGCGAATTACAGTCTGATCTTCATCCTTTTTGTTCTTCCATAACCACTTTTGCTTAATAACAATCCTTGCCAAATGTTGTCGAACGAGTTCCCAGACTTTTAGTCTGTCGAACTGATGAAAGTTCAATCATGCATTGCTTCTATCATGCAGAATCAGCCATTGCCTTACCCTTAATGTCTTCGGTTCAACAATACTCACCGTGAGCTGCGAACATACACATTTCTGGCATCTCGTGCAAGCTGTGTTTTTGAACTGGCATGGTTGGATTTCCATGAACTTTGTTCTAATGGATGATCTCTGGTCCATCGGTAATCATGACTTTGTGGTTAAAATGAATGCACATCAGTATTATCAATGTTGCGTGAGGAAGACTCACCAATTTCTTGTACCCGTGTACAAAAAGGATTGATAAATTCATCTTCTTGAAACGATGCATTCGGTGCTTGATCGTTGTTGTTTTCCTCAGCGAGACCGTTTGTTGGAATTGTATATTCTTCAGTAAGGACTGAGAGAAAATTCTTAACACTGTTGTTGACGAATCTGTCTTTTCTGCTGAAGGAACAACATTTTGTCTTGGGGGCACGGGGTCAGAGTTGTCATAATCTGATGCCTTATGTCCTTGAGTAATGAGGCCTGAAGAGACATCTTCAATAGATATCTCTTGTCGTTGTGGTGCGAGGTCTGAACTGTTGTGATCAGACATCATATCTTTGATTTCATCAAACTTGATATGTATGGACTCAGCTATCAATCTTGTTCGCTTGTTGTAAACACGATATCCCTTAGATGAGGAGAATATCCCACCTTGACACAGGATCCCTTTTTCTTTCATTCTTATCCAGATTTATCCATCTCTAGTTATGTAACCACAGTGCTAACCAAAGATGTGAGATGTATTTATTGAGGTTTCTGATTATTATGATGGATATGCCATCTTTCCATGAGTCGGATATGATGATTTGATCGAGTCTGAGATATAGCATGCGGTTGTAATGCTTCAGTCCCAAAATGATAATGGAAGCTTAGAGCTGATAGCAATCATTGAGCAGCTTGCGCTCAACACAGTGTACGGTTTCGTCTTTCAACAGCCTTTTTGTTCAGGAGTTCGAGGAGGAGGAAGTTTGATGTTCTATGCCTTCTTCATTGATAAATAAGTATGGAGTGTCTTGGTCAGAGAATTTTTCGTTGTGCCTCTGTTCGAGTTTACGGCAGTAATAATTGAGCTTGAGATTGCGTTGAATCATCGCTGAGAAAAGTCTTTCAGAATTCTGGTGTTTCATCTGGAAGTCGGATCGTAGAAAATGAGTTCCAAGTGTATCTTGAATAGTCACACACATAACCAGAATATACTCTTCCCATTTATGCTTGCACGCGCATTGGACCACACAAGTCCTCCATGTGAAGCAAATTTAGCCTCTCCTTGGAATAGGAACTTGCTTTTGTCCTTGACATGAAATTCTTTTTGCTTTACTCATATTTACAAGGACGAACAAAAGATTGTCCTTGACATTTTTCAAATTAGGTCAAGCCATCACAACTCTTTTCTTTGAGAGTAAGGTGATGTAATAGAAGCTTAGATGAGAAAGCCTTAGATGCCATAACCATGCTTGATTGTGGTGAAGGCTTTAGCCATGAAACAGATTGGAGTTGATGAAGTTGTTTCTTGAAGAGATATTTGTGTAGAGATCAGATCCATCGACTACCAGTAGTAAATCGTTTCCTGAGATCTCTCACGAAACAAGTCGATTTCCATAAAAGCAACCTCCAACATCAGATCACAATAATTGACCAAACCGAGAAAAGATTTGTGGATTGAGGCCTTCTTTTGACGTAATAAACCGTCTTGTTCCATGACATTCCTTGAATCAGATGCCTCCATAACCAAGGAATTGGAGCAAATGATCGTTTCCAACTATGAACTGTACCCAGAAAATTTCTCCACAAAATTACACAACAGCTGAGATTGCCAGTCATTGTGCTTTGTGCATCCAGAGTCAACAATGAATTAGGATGAGTTGTACAAATCTGCAGAGGAATTTGAGGTCGTGAGAACATTGGACAAATTGGATCCTAAGGATTTGATATCATCAAGATATTAGTTATACTAGAGACATTTTGTCTATAGTCGGGACTAATACTTGTTGAATTCATCATCTTTCCTAATCTTAGGCATCTATATCTTTTGGTCCTAAGTGGCATTTGTTACCATGTATAACATCGCATGGACTATCGACTTAGCTATTCACCTTTTCCATCATGATTTGTATTCTTTTTTTTTTATACAACTCCTTTTAGTAATCTTGGATTCTAGATTTTGGTATCTGATGCAACTGTTTTCTTTGGGGGTGTTTGCACAGATTTGTTCGCTTTTTTCTTGGGCTTTACTAGCAATAATAGCACTACATTAGGGTTCTTAGTTCCTAGCATTCAAGCTCTTTCAAGATCGAGAAAACACATTGCATCTGATGTAGAATAGAAATAAAAACACACATGTTCCACATTACGGCACAAACAGAATTTTTCATTTGACAGTTATGGTTCGTTTGAACTGTCATTTTCACGCGGTTACAGACTTTGTTTTCTTAGAAATACAAGAAATCCTAAGATGGTCTTCTACTTTCCTTTCTTTTGAAAACTTCACTTGACTATTGTTTGGGCACGACCTTATCTTTAACTTGATAGACTTAAGCTATTTGAGTCTGCTAACACTAGTTTGTGTGAATTACTCCTGAGATTTAGACATGTGAGGTTTTGTATTCTAGAACCACCATGAGGCAACTGTGGTGCTTCTTAGATTTGTGTTGTGTGGAGGCAATTCTAAACATTCTGGTTTAAGGCTCATTTGTGGTTTCGAAGCCGCTTGGATTTCTATTCTGAGGCAGCAAATTATGTGTTTGAGTGACTGGTTTAAACAAACCATCCGACGCATTGTTTTATTAACCGGCTTATTCGGTTGAAAACTTTCAGTTCAGGAGGAATTTGAAAAAGAGAGTCGTTTTTCCTAAAATGTTGGTTTTGGAATCCGTCTTTGAGCATATTGGTTGTTCGAACAAACAGAATGGTTTATCAAACTGAGTTTCCACAGACCTTTCCTTATGTTACCGAATGAGTTTCTTTTAACTCATTTTATCACATGTTACTTGTTTGCATTTCGAGCTTTCAAATCTTGTATTTCTATGATTTGTTCACGTTCTTTTCCAAATACCTTTTTGAAGCATTTTCTTTGCAAACTGGGTTGGTTTTTTCATTTGTTCTTTACAATGTTGTAAGAAAGTTCAACTAGAAAAATCGAGTGTTTTCTAGTTTAGCAAACTCTTTAAAAGCTTATTATCACTCGTTATTAAACAGATTTAGTTTGTCTTTGACAGCCTTTAGTGCAAGACATTCTCATTCTTTTGACTTTATGAAGATACAAGAATTGTAATTCAGTTATTAGCATATAAATCAGGAAGAGATGCAAATAGAACATGTAACATCTTTAGACACACATCTTCGAGAGTAAGATAATATATGTTTGGAAATATCAGCCTTTTCTGATTCAGTTCGTCAATCTCTTTTCAAGGGATTATAGTTTAACTCCAATTCGTCATGCATTTCTGTTATTTAGTTCATGAACAAAACATATGACTGCTCAGTATAAGTTTTGTTTGAAAGAAGGCTATTATAACGTTTTGGATCTAAAACTTCCTTACTTTTAGCAGTTGGGTTAGAAATGCACTATTAGTATGATTTAGACTAAGAATTGTTCACAAATTATTCTAAAATGATTGAAGTTGTTTGTCATTTTCCATTATAAACTTGTCTACTTGTATTATGGATTAGAAATACGGGTAGAAAGAAACACGTTTTTAGCAATTTTGGTTTTGTTCTGTTAAATGTTTTTATCACATTGTCTATTCCTAACGTTTTAGCGTTGTTGCACTGATCAGA
The DNA here is from genome assembly GCA_026074375.1 of Tanacetum coccineum. NCBI lineage: Eukaryota > Viridiplantae > Streptophyta > Magnoliopsida > Asterales > Asteraceae > Tanacetum > Tanacetum coccineum. The sequence continues at coordinate 29,718 of BQNB010024065.1, forward strand.
TAGGATTTTGGATGGTGAGTTTGAAAGTTTCATAAAAACTATTTTGATATGTGTGATCATATGGTTTCACTTTGTCTTTATCCTAATTTTTGATCTTCTCTCTATTTTCAAGCGTCACTGTCTCGTCCCCGTGGGGACAATATCTGTTTGCTGGATCAGAAGTATCGTATGGATCTAATACAAACGAGGCCTTTCAGATGAGCTATCTTGAGGTACTTTGGTATTGCAAAGGTTGATCTACATATACGTTGCGCAATTTTGGGTGCTAACATCAGTGAATGGTCTGAATTGACTGATTGCTGTTTATTAAGAAATTTCATTTAAAACTTATTTGTTTGTCCATTTCAATCATGTTTGTCAATGTCTTTTCCTGCCTTAACTTTTAAATCCGAAAATAACATTCTTTTCTCTTTGAGTTGGACCTTCAAATTGTGGACCTAGTTAACAGACTCTTTTGACTAGCTCATTGTGTTTCTGTATTGAAAATGAAAATTTCATAGGTTTTAGTTTTTAAACCTCTTCTGTATGTCAATGACTTTTAAGAGCTAATAGTCATAGAGTTTCATTTAACTTTTGTTTGCCAGTATTTTATAATCACTCGTTTCGTTCTTTGGGTCGTTGTACTTCTCAAGCTCAGTTGTTTGGTCTTGATAGTTGCAAATTGGGACAAACTATCCCGTCTGCTAGTAGCCTCCCTAGAGCCCTACTAGTCTTCATCAAGGTTAGTTTTGCACTCCTTAAGTTCTTGAGTTAATGATGCATTTGCTTTCTTTAATTGCTTTAATACCGTTTTTGTTTTCCTCCGTATCAAGAGTCAAATTAGCAATTAAATTAGCAGAGCTCAGCCACGGCTCATCAACACATTTCAGCCGCATTTTAATCAACCTGAATTATCCTTAGTACATTATTTGATGAATTCAGGAATGACTTGCTATCATCCTTCTCCAAAACATATGTGTCGTTAAAATGGATTCAGGTTGCTCAGAATGTCGTCTCACATTTGGCAAACACATCATTTTCATTCATGTTTTGTACCTGTATCCAATTGCTGACTAGTAGACTGAGATTCTTCAGGTGAAGACCTCCTGCATCTTTGCCTGTAACTGATGTGCTTCCAAGTCTTGTTCATCAATCTCTCTCATCCGTTGTCTTTCTAGCCATCAGCTTGATTAGCTTGAAGTGGAACACCTTGTTCAGCTTGTTTGCCCACATTAATATCTTCCCTTGTGATTAGTTGTAGTTTTTAAACTCGCTTATGGCTATCATGCCATTGCCTGGCATAGTGTCCAATCCCTTGACAGTTAAAGCACGGGATCCACATTTTGATTGCACTAGGATCTGTCCTACTGTTTCCCTAGCCCAGCAACATGGCATTCGTCCTTTGATTCCCAAACTGGCCCTGATTGATTGTGCGTTTTTATACCTTGGTGTGGTATCTTCAGTCTTGTTCACTGGAGTTTGAAGAAGTCGAGGTTGTTGTTGGAGGTTTGTTACAGCTTCGTTGAAATACTTAGCAAGGTAGTGCCAAGTCTTTGCATATTCCTTATCCCTCGGGCTTGTTCTGGATCATGTCTTCCTCAGAAACGGACTCAGATTAAGGAGTAACTTGGTTTGGCGATTCTTTGCACTTGTGTCTGGTAGTCGCACTTATTGGTCGCTGTGTGAAGGAAGTTGCATGTATGATGGTGATTCTGATCTTTGAGGTTTGGTGCCTGATAGTAGTTATCTGAATATGGTTTAGCAGGCGAAGAAGTGCTAACGGTTTTGCACTTCTGGCTAATCTCTCAGAACGGATATCATTACTTCGTTTTGAAATGCTTTAGAACTGTCAAAAACAAAGCCTGTGATATGACGTCTGTGTTCTATTTCCTCTCTACTGATTGACAAACCGTCCAAATCTTGACCATTCTGTTGAAATTGTTGAAGAAATTGAACATTCACCTTGCATTGTGAAACTTGCAAGTTGTTTTACTTGATCAACTCATGAGTAATAAGACTCATGGATTTCTCCCATCTCTCGAGAAGTAAACTTCCAAATTCCCAGAAACAGATTCCTGCTTGGTCTTTTACATCTTGTCGTTTAACGATTCACCCTGTTTTATTTAGCTTTCAATGGATGTCCCATCTCATTAGCTGTTTGTTGCATGCATCAACAGTTGAGTAAAAGTTATCTCCAATACCAGTCAAAATCAAGAAAATAGATTCCTTTTCTGATTGAAAGTAAGTTTGTTCTTTGTTGTAATGTTGTGTATTTGCTCTAGCTTTTCATGTTCAGCTACAAAACAACATGGTGGACAATGTTTTTGCTTCTTAAAACGATGCATGAGTACGCTCGTGGCGTATATGGACTTCAAAGATGCACTTCCTATGATATTCACATTTGATTTAGTGTCAAAGGTATCGCTAGAAAAAACGGTGAACCACTAAGAATATTCTTCTTGGGTCCAAGCATCGGTGGACGATCTTTTAAACCCAGTGCCAATGATTAAATTGGTTGTGCATTTGGGGCTATCTGTGAGATGTGTGTAACTGGCGATAGACATGATGAATGAAATAGTTATTGAAATTGAGTTGTGAAAGATTTTGTTGGATCTTAAGTGGATATGATGTAATTGAAGTTGTGGTCTTGTATGCAATTCACGTTCACGGGATTTTACACGTCTATGATTAAAACCGATAAGTGAATTAACGGGATTTTACAAAATTAATAGAAAACCATGAATGATTTGATTCGGAATCAGCGGCCAATGATTTAATTGTATAAAAACAGATATTTTGGCTTGGTTACAGGAAGATTTGTTTAAATAGGCTCACCAATCTGAAACGGGCCAAAAAATACAGATGGGCCGTGAGCTAGAACAAAAACAAGTCAAACACAAATTCCAAAAAACTAAAAAATGTCAATAACTCATAGTAAACGAGGGTTTTGGGCCTCGAAAAATTCTTAACCAGCTAAAGGGTGGATACAGCGGCTTCCGTCTCGTTTTTCTCTTCGATTTGAGAGGTCACGGGCCTGAAACGGACTTACGGATCAAAAGTTATGGCGTCTTTACTGAAACCCTTTTCTTCACACAAGATTTCTAGATAAAACGCAATGCTATCTTTAACCAATAAAAGCTACTTCGTGACTTTTGAATCAAAACGCAATGAACTTTATCAAAACGCAGTGGTTGAGATTTGGTCAAAACGCAATGAAAATTTTGAGCAAACGCAACGGTGAAACAAACCGCAGGTCCAAACGCAATGGTCAAACGCAATGGTCAAAACGTCAATGGTCAAAATATTATTCAAATAAATATCCTAAAACGCTACCATAAAAAAAATTCTGAAAATAGGGTTTGATTATTTTATTATTTAAATTTTCTTACTAACCAAAACGCTATGTATATTTTTTGCGTTTTGACCTGGGTTTAATAAAAACAAATAAAACGCTAACAAGAGAAAATCAAAGCCGCAACAGAGAATATCAAAACGCAACAAGAAAAAGTCAAAACGCAACAAGAAAAAGTCAAAACGCAACAAGAACTTTTCCAGTTTGACAAAACGCAAATCCTAGAAAATACGACTTTTTTCACAAAATCGCCTTATAATCACCCTTTTGACCTTTTAACTTTGTATTTATCCTAGCACACATTAGCTACCTATATGCCTAGATCTTGCTTTATACATTATAACATTCACACATCTAAGCACAAAAATCCGGGTTTGATTTTTTTTTTTTGACTTCTTTTTGACCCACGAATTTGATCTTGTTGAACCACACGAATCCACACGTAGCTCTGATGCCAATTGTAGGATCCCAATAACACTTCACAACATACAATCGATCATGAAATCGAACTAGAAAGGAGAAAGGAGGTGAGTTGTTTTAGAGAGAGAAAGAAGAGAGAGAAATGAGAGAAAAGAGAAAAGATATTTCTAGATATTTTTGAACAACTAACTTTTCCAAGTGGAAAAGTTCCTTATATACCCCGACACTTAAAAGTGACGCGCGGGATATTTAACTAGGACTCGGGCTCGGGTTTTGCTTGGGATTAAACCCAAAACATATACAATATTAGATTATCTATCGAGCCCGATTCCCGATATTATTCTATTACAACATTAACTAATTAAAGACCGAAGCTCCATCGTAGAGTGACCGAACTTCCTTGTTCGACTCAATAAATTGAGGCTAACAAAATGTTTGAAAGAATCATCAGCAAAGGAAGAAGACTAGAAGATTTAATTCAGAAGAAACTTGATGATTTAAAAGACAATCACAAGTTTAGGGGAGGGATTGAGTTTTTTAATACTTTACTTCACTTTAACCCTTTTACTTATCCTTGTGCGTCATTTTTTCATAACAGGAATAAATCTTCCACAGAGTTTAAACTGCCCAGTTAACTAACAGTACTAATGGAGTTAGTACTGCTAGTACAAACTTAGTACTGCTGGTGTTAGTTAATACTGCTAGGAGAAAGAGTTAATACTGCTGATGGTCAAAACTGCTGACTTGGAGATAAGTATGCATGGAGATTATTATGGGATGTTTGTAACTGATCCTAAAAGATAGGTAGATATCTTGTAAAGGACTCCTTGTGTTCTATAAAAGGAGATCCTAGGTTTAGGATACACATATACTTAGACGAATACTTTTAGAAAAAGTTTGTGATAGCTTCAAGGTTTGTAACCCTAGTACTACAAGAGTACTCGTATTAATCTAATAATATTGAAGCAGTTTGTGGTTTATACATTGTTCTTTGGTTGTTACTGTTCCATTGATAATTACCTCTAGAGTATCAAAGTGTAGATTCCGCATACACTTTGGTATACCAACAAAGTCTCAACCATTGTTATTTTGGATTCATCCAAGGTAACAAACACTTTACTACGTAAAGAATCGATCAAGGTGTGGGATCAACACAAAACTAGTCCTAAACTATTAAAACCAACACTTAGACTAAATTAAAGCTTATTTAAAATTGGCTTGATAACTAAGAACAAGCAAACAGTATTAACTTATGTTAATACTGCTTGTTTCAAACTCCTCTTTAAAAACTAAAAATCTAATTTTAGGCTAAAACAAACTTTATTAATCATGGATTATTGAAAACAGATAAACTTAATGATATTATAAGACAAATAAGCACAAAGTAAAGAAAAATAAGCACTATCTAATAAGCTATGACTATAAGCAGTTTTAACTAAATAGGTAGTTTGAAAGCATATAAAAGGGAAATGGAATAACCTGCATCCATAAGGTTACAATGAAGTACCTAAAGCTCTAGGGATTCAGCTTGTTGTCAATAAGCTGGATCCAAACCCATAAGCCCATCCTTTATTGGCTTATCCTCCAAAAGCTTTAAAATTATGCAACAATAATGAAAAAGGTATAATGAAACTTCACTTTTTTATTGAATAATCTTGAGAATACAATGCTTGGAAAGGTAAAAGTGCTTAATTAGAAAACTTAAAAACAGAGTATTGAGTACAATAAGGTAAAAATTGCTGAAAGAAAAAGTTAAAAGATAATAATTCTTGCTCGAAATTCTTCTTCTATTTATAAGACTCTATGGTGTGTTGAGGCTGTCAATCATCTTCAATTCTTCCCAATCATGCCATATTTGCTTATGGCAAGCAAATATCGCAGCCAATCAACATTAAAACGTTCATTGAATTCCTTGACTTTCCCAAACTGCATTTGACCCGTCATTGGTGTCATATAGTAGGTATGAAGTGCAACGTGGCACTCGCATTTGTCAAGGGTGGTGTAGGTGTGTGTAAAAGCAAGTTCGCACCAAGGAAGAGAGGGTTTGGGATAGGTTTGGGGCGTTGTCGGCTTTTTCGGGCTTATTTTATTATAAATTCTAAAATTGGGGGGTTTAGGGATAACGTCATGTTAGGGTTAGGACTGCTGGTGATATTGGATAAGGGACTAATGGTTTTGTTAGTCCCTAGGACTAAACGATGTGAAGTTTTAAAGCTGTTTGGGATGGTTTGGTTTATTTTTGGTTTTTGGCTTTTGTAATATAAAAAGGCTCATTAAATAGGCTTTTTGGGTTGACTTGGCCCTTTTATTTGGTTGGGTTGGCCCACTATGTATCCCTGGAGTTAAGCACTTCTTGATATCGGAATAACAATTGGAATTTACGCATCGGAATAAGATAAGATATCAATGTTTAACTACAGGTTTTCTTTTATTCATACTCTAGCACTGACACGATAGTAGTTGTGTAGACAATTTAGCTGTGTGTTCGGTTTCGCTTCCAAGTTCTGGTCTATTTGGTGGAGGGTGAAGTGGTATAGTGTGGAAGTTTTTAGTGATTTGTTGAGTGCGTTAGTATGTTTTCCTTATATGTCTACACACATTTTTGTGTCTAGACTCTCATTGAACCACACAGGATACACACACCTTTCTGGATTGATCCCTAAACCAGACGCCCTGCCTCACTTTATAAACTAGAGAGGCTAGGGTTTACAATAAAAACCTAGCTTACATATTAAGCTAACCTAATATTACATCTTAAGTCCTTGTTGTTTCTTCTTTCTTCATTGTTGCATATAAGATTTTGGAATCATCAAATCAGAATTCCAACAATCTTCCCCTATTTGATATTACAAAACATATCTTCATGAAAGAAACAAGGCTTCCCTTGACTTAAGCCTTCCAACAAATCAAATTGCCCACCATTACGCACCTTAAGAAAAATGAACTTGAGCAGTAGAAACATAAACTAGCAGTAGTAATAATAACTAGCAGTAGTAAAAACCTTCACCTCGATGTAGCAAATAAATGGTTAAACATTTTAACATTAAGCTTCCCCTGAAACCCATATGTTAACCATTTCTTGAATCTTTAAATTCTGTAGGCTTTCTGTAATGATTACTGATGAAGTACACTTGATATACCGAACTTGATACTGAAGTAAAATCTCCCAAATTTGTTACTTAAGCTTGCACTATTGTAGATTGAAGAACGGTGTAGAGAATTTGTGCTGATCAAATCTCTAAAAACACATCACCTCTTGAATTTATCCACATCGACTTCTTCGTGTGACACTAAGCACTACAACGTAACTCCTTTAAGTGATAGTTTACCAGGTCCTCAACCAACCACCCATTGACTGCTGGAAACTAGATAAACCAAGTCCCAATCATAAACCATAAATGTTCAAGCAAGTTATCATTGAAATCATGGAACCACCCAACCCTGATTTCAAGATAAAATAAGTAAACTCCTTTGTAAAACTTACTTCAATCTCAAATAAGAGATACCAAATAAACTCCGTAACTAATTTTTGCAATAAATCCAAAAATATTAGCCTTTAAACATTTAAACCAAAATCAAAACACTCTTGAACCTGTGTGTGTAACAAATCAAAACACCAAACTCTTCTGTGTGTGGCACCCATCTGTTCGAGATCACCTTTTCTTGAACGAAGCTAACAGTCAAAACCTTTTCTCGGATATCAATAGCAGCATAAGATATAGAAGGTGGTACAAAGTATCTCTAAGCAGTATTAACAAATACGCCCAAGCAGTAGAAATTTACTTCGAAGCCCAATAGTAATAAAGCCCAAAAACAATTCTTCTTTGAACACATGTTATATTAACTGCTTAGACATCACCAATATAAATGAATAGTTTTAACCATACCTTATACAGCACCAATATGAAAACATATATACGTGCAAGCAGTATTAATCCCTGAAGCCCAAACAGTATACACGTGATGGCAGCAACATACTTGTGTGACATAAACTCCCTACAACTCTAGCAGCATATAATTCTAAGCAATGTTAACATAGGGCCCATGATCATAACCAATCTGAACCCATGTGTATAAGATTAGGGTTTTTCCTCTCACAAACCCTCAAGCATAAGGAACAAACATCATACATACGAGCAGCACCTCAATTAGAGTTTTCTTCCAACCCTATCACACGACTGTAACCAACTTATAAACAGCAGCTATATCAATGAAGAATCACTTTATGACAAGCAACGAAACAGATCTAAATCAGAAGATACACAAACTTCTCTTTGAAAGATGGGATTCTTTTCTCCATCTGTATGAGTATAAGTACATGATCGGTTACTACCATATTCAATACGAACATATGGATCTTGTCTTGATATCCATGGTAGTCGTCTTCACCAGTACAAGGTTTAGCAATACAACACGAGCTACAATAATAAATCCATGCACGCCCTAGACGACTTACAAGAATAGCCGTGTGAAGATCAACAAACATTCAAGAACTGTTCAAGTGAAACCCTAATTGAAAAATCTTTATGATGCACAAAACCCTTTAAGAATAGTAACAATGCTTAACAATCGTATTGCATACCCAAAACAAGTAGAGAGGATGATTTTAAACCTTGTTATATCAATTAAACTTCAAAACCCCATAAAACATTAGCCACAAATCGATTTCTTGAAAAATTAAGGTTTTAGGGTTTCCTTAAAACCTTGTAGATCCTAGATCGAGAGCCACGAGGCTCTGATACCAATTGTGAAAACCTAAAACACGTGATAGGTTCTTTGATCGTTTAAGCTCTTGTTTGTTTAGAACATGATCTAGGATGAATTAATAACAAAGGCGGAATATTCAAACATTGAATCATTGTTATTAATACAAGGTTTTTCATCATCATCACCTAAGATACATGACTACTACAAGCCCTAATCTTACCTGATCAATGGTAAGACGGTTACATCAACAAACTATAACAGGAATCATAAGATTCTTGAGGCTACACCACCATGCTAGCATCTATCTCTTGTGGGACGTGTAAACCCACACACACAACATGTTTTACACCTTTGGTGCACACACACTTTTTGGCACACTTAAAACCTATGTCTATGATCTCTTTATATAGGGAGAGATCATGACTTATAAAGGAAACATAATTAAATTAGGAAACTATTAAATAGTATTAATCAACATTAATTATTTCCTATTAACAATTAATAGCATTAAGATAACGTTGTCTATATGCCTTTTAAGCAAGTCAACAATGTAGTTTATCTTGATTTCCTTACTTTAAGGAGATCTTCTGAAATCTTACATCTTTTGAAGAATTCCTCCTTTGTCTTTTAAGTCCTTCTTGTTTCATTCTTGTTTTGTCTTATCAACTCATAATAGAATCCCCAACAATCTTCCCTAGTTGATAATGATCAAAAACCAAATAAGCACAAACTTCCCCTGACGTTAATAGACGAATGAATCCTCCCCCTTAAACTACCAAGATCTATAAGTTCCAAATTCATCAAATCTTTTTCCCCTTTTATTGTCATCGATCAAATTAAAGAGACTAAAGTATGCAACTATATCTATCACAACTATGAACCAATAATTACACGTTCAAATTTCATCCTTCCAACAACTCGAATTGCTCACCATATACGCACCATAGAGAAAAATGAACTTGAGCAGGTTAAAAACCATAAACTAGCATTATTAATGAATAACTATTGCAGTATTAAAAACCTTTCAACCTTGAGTGTAGCAAATAAATGGTTAAACATTTTAGCATTAAGCTTCCCCTGAAACCCATATGTTAACCATTTCTTGAATCTTTAAATTCTATAGGCTTTCTGTAATGATTACTGATGAAGTACGCTTGATATACCGAACTTGATACTGAAGTAAAATCTCCCAAGTTTTGTTTACTTAAGCTTGCACTATTGGAAAGATTGAAGAACAGGATGTATAGAATTTGTGTTGATCAAATCTCTAAACACACAATCACCGACCTGAATTTATCCACATCGACTTCTTCGAGTGACACTGATCACTACAAGAAACTCCATTAAGATGATAGATTCCCATAGTCCTCGAACCAACCACCCCCTTTGACTGCAGGAAACTAGATAAACCAAGTCCGCAAACAAAAACCAAAAAGTTCAAGCAAAGTTATCCTAATTTGAAATCATTTGAACCACCCAACCCCGATTTCAAGATAAAATAAGTAAACTCCTTCGTAAAACTTACTTCAATCTCAAATAATAGATACCAAATAAACTCCGTAACCAATTTTTGCAATAAATCCAAAAATATTAGCCTTTAAACATTTAAACCAAAATCAAAACACTCTTGAACCTGTGTGTGTAACAAATCAAAACGGATCCAAACCAAACCTTCTTGTGTGTGGGCGCCCAACTGAACGAGATCACCTTTTCTTGAACGAAGCTAATAGTCCGAAGCTCCTTTATCCTCGGATCTCAATAGCACATAAGATATAGAAGGTGTACAAAGTATCTCTAAGCAGTATTAACAAATACGTCCCAATGCACATAATTTATTCGAACCCAATAGTAATAAAGCCCAAAAACAATTCTTCTTTGAACACATGATATATTAACTGCTTAGACATCACCAATATAAATGAACAGTTTTAACCATACCTTGTACATCACCAATATGAAAACATATATACTGCAAGCAATTAAATTTAATCCCTGGAAGCCCAAAACAGTATACACGGAGATGCAGCAACATACATTTTTGTGACATAACTCCCTACAAACTCTAAACGCATAAAATTCTAATCAATGTTAACATAGGGCCCACGATCACAACCACTCGAGAACCCATGTGTTATAAGGATTAGGGTTTTCACCTCGTCACAAACCCTCAAGTCATAAGGAACAAACACAAACAAGTACTAGCAACCTCAATTAGATGTTTTTCTTCCAACCCTATCACACGACATAACCAACCTTATAAAACACACTATAACTGAAGAAAATCACTTTATACAAGACCAACGAACAGATCTAATCCAGGAAGAATACACAAGACTTCTCTTTGAAAGATATATTCTATTCATCCATCTGGGAATGAGTATAAGTACATGATTCGTTTACTAACCATATTCCATACGAACATATGATCTTGTCATGATATCCAAGGTAGTCGTGCTTCACCATTACAAGTTTTAAGCAATAAACACTAGCAACAATAATAAACCATGACGCCATATACGACTTACAGAGAATAGCCGAGTGAAGATTCAACAAACATTCCAATTAAATATACAAGTGAAACCCTAATTGAAAAATCCTTATATGATTCACGAAAACCCTTATAAGAATATTAACAATGCTAACAATCGAATATGCATACCCAAAAACAAGTAGGGAGGGGTGATTTTTAAACCTTGTTATTAAATTAAACTCAAAACCCCGATAAAACCTTAACCACAAATCGATTTAATGAAAAAATTTAAGGTCTTAGGGTTTCCTCAAAACCTTGTAGAATCCTTAGATCGAGAGCACGAGGCTCTTATACCAAATTGTGAAAACTAAAATCGGACGTGATAGGTTCTTTGATCGTATTAAGCTCTTGAAGTTTAACATGGATCTAGGGATGAATTAATAACAAAGTGCGGAATAACAAACATTTAATCAGTGTTTAGTTATACAAGGTTTTTTCAACATCATCACCCTAAGAAACAGACTACTACACAGACCTATCTTACTGAATAATGATAAGACGTTACATCAACAAACTATAACAGAAATCATAAGATTCTTATAGGCTACACCACCATGCTACATCTATCTCTTGTGTACGTATAACCCACACACACAACATTTTTACACCTTTTGGTGCACACACACTTTTTGGCACACTTAAAACCTATGTCTATGATCTCTTTATATAGGAGAGATCATGAACTATACAAAGGAAACAAAATGTACAATAAGGAAGAACTATTAAATATATTAATCAACATTAATTAAAGTCCAATTTAAACACTTAATAGCATTAATAACTTGTCTTGTATCCTTTTAATTAAGTCATCAATGTTGATCATAGTATTCCTTCTTTAAGGATGATCTTCTTAAATCTTGACATCTTATGATAATTCCTACCTTAGTCTTATAAGGTCCTTCTTGCTTCATTCTTAGCTTTGTCTATATCAACTCAAATATAAAATTACCCAACTTAAGGAGTGGGATAGCCCCTCGCGATCACTCTGGAGAAACCGATAACTTCTTGAGATACACCACACAAGCCATTTCAATGATTGTCCGATTCGGTTAACTTGAATTACATCCATCATAATTTAGAGTGAGTATCTCGAAGTTTGATCGAAGATTGAAATGAAACATCTACCTTTTTCCAACACGAAGAGTTAATTCTCCTTCGTACACATCAATCAAAGCATGTCGGGTTTTTAAGAAGTATCTCCTGAGAATTAAGGGTACTCGGGGATCGGCATCAAAGTCTATGACTACAAAGTCGGCCGGGAATTGGAACTTTCCTACTTTTACGTCGACATCTTCGGCGATACCGATTGGTTGGGTGATCGAACAGTCCGCTAGTTCAAGAGTCATACAAGTAGGAGTGAGTTCCAAAAAAGAAAGATTTTTCCACACGGATAATGGCATGAGATTTATGCTTGCGCCAAGATCGGCCAAGGCTAAGCACTCATCCATTCCGGGAAAGTCACACGGTATGAGAAATTTACCGGGGTCTCCAAGTTTTTCGGGTAACTTATTGAGCATAACCGCCGAGCAATGCTCATTCAACGGAGTTCTAGCCATTTCACTTAATTTTTATTTGTTTCCAATTAAAGCTTTAAGAGTCAAGGTAAATTTAGGCATGAGAATTAAAGCATCCGTGAGGCTAATTTCGAAACTCAAATCTTTAAAGATTTCGTAGAATTTCTCAATTTGGTCGTTAGCTTTTTCACGGCGCCTTTCATTATTACGTCTCGAAGGATACGGAATTGACGGTTTCGAGTTAGGCATCGGAGCACTAACGGGAGCAACAACGGGCTCAGAATTTGATACTTGACGTTGAACTTGGACAACCGGAGGTTGAACGTCTTTGGTACTTCCGTTATTAGTAGGAGGCACCGTGTCCTTTGTCACCTCGGTTTCACGTTCCACTACTTTAGGAAGAGAAGAAGAAGTAGTAGGAATCGTAGGTCCTTGATAAGCAACACCGCTTCGGGTGGTAATACCCTTCAAATCTACCTTCGGGTTAGTAATGGTATTACTAGAGAGTGTCCCTGAACCTGAAGTAGAAGCGGTATTGGAATTCACGAATTTGGAAAGCATGTCCGTTAAATTGGTCATTTGATTTTGCAAGTTTTGATTTTGATTTTGCATATTTCTCTATTACCGTATCTTTAGACTTTGATGTAGCTTTCTCATATTCGGTCTTTGTCACACCTCTTGTGGTTTAGGAGCTGCGTGTGCTTGGAACAATTTTCTATTCCCTCACTAATCAACAGCATGCTAGTGCAATTACCAAACACCCCGCTCCAACAACCTCACCTAATACCTACTAATTAAATCCCCAAATTGCTAACGGTGGAGCTTGGTGAACTGGGGGTTGATTAATCGGAGGTCGATAAATTTGGCCTTGGTTGTAAGTATTTCCCCTATTTTGGTTGTAACGATTTTGGTTATTTCCTTGGTTTTGAACGGGAGGAAAACCGGGAGGTCGAATTTGATTAGCAATCGGGGCTCGGTAGCCGGTATTTCCTTGGTTGTAGTTAGCTGCGACGGCTTGAGAGACGTATTCTTGAATAATGTCACGATAAACGTTACCATTGATGGCGGGATAATTTCGGTAAGAATGAGTACCACCACAAGTAAATCAAAACTTTCCTCACCGGCATTTCACAGGTGTGGGGTGCTTAGGTAAAACCTCAAAACAAAAACACACCTAACTGTTCCCTAATTTGTCTTTTCAGAAGTAATGCTTTCACCATATCTTTTAGTTTGGCAACATCGAGAGAAATACCGGGGGGGTAGAAGAGCTCGAACTCACTTTTGCAACAACTGGTTTGTTACGTGAATTACGAACTTTGGATTTGCTTTCATTGATTCTTAGGAAATCACGGGGCATTTTATCCAAAACGTTACCACCCGCGACGGAATTCAACGAATCTTGATATTTGTGTTCAAGGTTATAGAATGTAATCGAAGTTGATGTAACTCCGAAAATCCATGGATGTGGGACATGCCCGTAGAGATCGTTGAATCGGTCCCTTGGCCTCATTAAAACGTTCTCATCAATCTTTATGTTGAAATCTGTGATTTTCATTTCGAAGATTTGTTGTCATGGAGGGAGGGAAAATTTGTGATGAATTTCGAAACAAGTCATCACATGTTTAGAACTCGATCGACGGGGGTTTATTTCTCAAGCCATATCTGGCGGCCCCTCGAGGAAAATGGGAGAAAAAACCATAAGGCTTTACCGCGGTCACTCGGGACATTGGGGATACTTCATCGTAGAGTGTCTCTTGTTGAAATAACGGAATGTGAGGCATGTTGTCTTCTTTGTCATGTCCGAAGAATGTTTGTTTTGTACGAGGGTAAGAAACCGTGCTTAAGCTCAAGTTGTCCTGCGATGATTTCAGGCACAACGATTATGGCATCCTCGTAACCCTTCGAGTGGGTGCTTCGAGCAATTGAGCATAGTACGAGTATATCCATAAAAACTAGGGAGGAGCTGGATTCTTCAATTGGTTCTTCGAGACAAATTGCGATTCAACAAAAGCCGGTGGGGCCTTGTTGTTGTTGCGATGGTTAAGATTACGGGATTGAGGAACGAGTGTGCATAGCACTAAAATATAAAAAGAAAATTTACACTAATTTTTTTTTTGGTTCTTTTTGGTTTAGCAACAATGAATTCACAATTTATTTTAATAACAGACAACGAGATAAGACAACTGATATGTGTGAAAACACATATCCATTTTATATCAAAAATGACCCATAAAAGACAAATTTATGCTTAAAATGCTTGTATATAGCTTGCTTTGTCTTTGTGATTATGTAGGTACGGATATAGCAAAAATTGCAAGAAAACAGTCAAAACCGAACAAACACAGACACATGAACGGATAGAGTGTACAAAAGCTGGGGATTTGATAGCCAGAAGTGTCAAAAGTCAACTCCATGTAACTTTGGACAACCAAGTCTGCTCACTAAATGACAAACCCATAACAAAATCTCCCAAAAATTGCCCCTCTTTGTTAAAACATATTTCACAAATAACCATTAAAGCCTATAACGGGTTTATGTAATTTCTATTAATAAAAGTTAACACTCGTTATCTTATATAACCCATTTATATAACCAAGTCCAAAACACCCGGCCTAATCTTTCTTTTCTTTTTATAAACCAAGTTAAACATATTCCAAAACTCCCACCCCTCTCATTTGAATTACGCGAGTAAAAGGAAATTACTGTTCATCATCTCTTTCCTTTAACCCCGTGCTTAAAATGGAGGGTAAATTAAAATTGCTGGCGTGGCTCTCTAATTCAAGTAATAAGGAATGACATGGCAGAGTTTGACGTCATCGAAGGTCCTCATTGGTTGAAACCCAAAAGGGAGTGACATGTGGGACTGACAAGAAACACATCAAGGATCAACTTTTTGCAACTAATATCAGTGCAATAAGAAGCACGGGAGGACTACACAATGGAATTGCCACATTGGCAATCCGTTGTGCTTACCTAATTGATTCTCAACGGACCACATATGAGGATCCAATGATGGGAGAGAATGAAAGGCCAAGATCAAGGGAGAGAGGAGCGTGATCCAAGACCTAGAAGCTTCATTTACAAGCTATAAAAAGCCCCTCATATTCACACTCAAAGAGAGCTAGTTTTTTAGAATTTTCAGCTTATTTTGTATTTTCTTTTCAAAATGTCTTAGTTTAATCTTTGTTTAATGTAATTTCGATTTCAAGTATTGTATTCAGCTTTTCATTAATAAGAATCAAGTTTTCCTTGTTTCACACTTACTTTTCTCAAGCTCACTTTTCTATAAAACCTCACTTAATAAGCTGTCACTTTTCATAAGCTTCTTACAAACTCATCATAAGCTCATCTAAGTCTCTAAGCTTAGATTTGAGCTCAATTAGTCTTTTAATCTACTTAAACATCTAAAATCAGTTAAATACCTATGCTATGGATTGAAGCTTTTGGATGAATTAGCTTAAACTGGATGAGCTTATGGGACCTTGTACTAGCTTATCCTGTGATATAGCTAGAGCTGTAGATTTAAGCTTCTTGAAGCATTTCTAAGCCTTTGTTTAGTAAGGCACTTGTAAGTTCCTATTTACTCGTTTAGTCTGTTATTTTATAGCTTTTATAATTTGTCTTTATTTGCTTATAATCTAGCTTATTTGTGCTTTATATTGTTTCCTTGTGCTTTTTTAATCATGTTTGATCATCTGTTTTTAGCTTTTGTAGTATAGATCTTAGTTTTTCACATTTTGTCTTAAAAAATCATTAAAAACCAAAAATAAGTAGCATAGTTATTAGCTTTTTGTTTCTGGCTTATTTGCTTATTGATAATTGTTTATTGAGGTTGTTATAATCTATTTAAAATCTGGTACTAGAGTTTTAATCATTAAATCTGTTTTTCATAAGTTCATATGGAATTTATTAATTTTAAAGGGGTGTTTGGCATAAGGCAATATTAATTTAGGTTAATACTGTCAAAGGCTATTTTGTCCCTTGCATTGATTTTTAACTTCATTCTAGAGTTTGTAATGACAAGTTTTAAGGGCCTTAGAGGTTAAATCTGTTTTTAGGTAGTGGTTTAAGATCTATGGTTTATAGTTTTGCTTATTAGGGTAATCTAGCTTAATGAAGTGTCTAGTTGTTCAAGTTGCTTTCATAACTCTTAAATTAGTGTTTATTTAGTGTAGAAGTCAAAATTATAGTTCTGCACTTTTGGTTTTATTGTCTTGTGTGCATCCTGCATCAGATAGCATTTAGGATAAATAGAGCTTTTCAATCTTAAAAACCAGAAGGTAATAGTTGTTTTTAGATCTTAATTTTTAGAATACAAGTAGATTATAGGTCAATTTCAATTTGTCTCAGCTTATTTTGTTCTTAAAAGTTCTTTTCCTGATCTGTTTTTAGCTTTTAAAATCAGCAATTGTCTTTTCTTTAAAAACCAAAAATATAGTTAGCAGTCTCCAACAGCTTTTTCTTTGTTGATTTGAGTTTCAAAATGATTTTCAAAAGCTGTTTTTAGTAGTTTAGAGGTAAGGCTTTAAAATGGTATAAGCTAGATTCTCATAAGGTTCCGTTTACTTATCTAAAATTAAGCCCAAAGTTGCTCTTTGAGTCTGTTTGGTTTCAAAGTTTGCATAAGTGCTTATTGTGATTTTTCTGCTTATGGCTTATATTTGAGTGCTTATTTCTGTCATTTTCAGCTTATTAGGGTAGGGTTAGGTAGGAAATTAGCTTATAGTTCTTTGTCATTAGCTTATTTAGTTTTGTAGCTTATAAAGTTTTCCAAAATACCAAAAATATAGTTAAGTAGTGTCTGTCATGTTTTCAGCTGTTTTACTGCTTATCTAGGACTTTTCAAAAATATTTTCTTTTAGTAAAAGTGCTTATTTTTAGCTTATCTTTAACTTTTCTTTTATAAGTTTTCAAAAAAAAAATAAAAAAAAAATCAAAAAGGTTGAGGCAGGATTCGAACCTGTGTCCTCAACCTTCACACACACACGTCTCACCCTACACACATAGTAACCAGTTTGCTACATTAGCTCATCCATTAGCTCTTTACATCATTAATCTTTTATATGCATTCTGAGCTCTTTTAGTTAATAAGCTGTTTAAGCTTATTTCGCAGCTTATTCGTTAAGTTGTGTCCACGAGCTTATTTTTCCTAGGTCCCTCTTAGTTCAAGCTACTTTCTATAATTTTCTCAGAATTTTTATATTTAGTTTAGTTTTTTTAAACATTTATTTTTATTAAAAACTTTAAAAAATCATAAAAAATAGAAAAATAATCAAAAAAATATAATTCTTTTTTAGAAAATTTTCTTTATTCATATAGTTGAGTAAATTGCATAAATCGTCCTTAAAGTTTGGCCAAATTGCATGTTTCGTCCCAAACGTTACGAAAGTTGAGGATCGTCCCTGTGGGAAAAACTTTGTGCAAGTTATCGTCCCTTGTAGGGAAAACCTTGGGCAAACTTTGGTGCAATTATCGTCCAATGCGTCCTCTTGTGATCGGAGTCATGCCGCCCCCCACCACCCAATCCACAACCAACTCCATTATTCTCTTGCTTTAAACCAAACTCGGAGCCTCGGTAGTGATCGTTGGCAAGGCACGCCATTCCTTTCTTCATCCTTCATCTTTATTCATCACGGACGTCATTCTCATCAACATGATGATGATGATGATGTTGAAACTTCTCGTGCAAGTACTCCCAACTCCTTTCACCTCCTATCTTAACTCTATTAATCCATCTCAACTACCAAAAAATACGAAATGCCTTCCGCTTCCCCGAACAAACGATGAAACTCTTCTTTGAATGACCAAAACAACCTTGCCTCACCAAAACGCAAAGAAAATGCATAAGGAGATGCGGGAGTTTCAAGTCATTTGGAAAGGCACTAAAAGGAGTGTTTAGCAAGAAGAAGAAATGAAGACATAGGAGTGGAGTGAACTAGATGGCTAAATGTAGTTTAAGACAATTTTTAACTTGATTATGTGTATGTTATTAACAACTTGTGTGGTGATCATCCGATATATTCGAAAGACTTATATGTTGGTTATCTTTTAGGTACTTATTTGCTATGATGCCTTAAACCTTTGGTTGTTTTATTAAATCAACTAGTTATGCCATTTTGGTTTCATGATTTAATGTGTTTATTATATGTTATAAGATTAAATATGCTTATAAAACTCTATAGGGCTTGCTGCAAATAAACCACCAAAACAAAAATACCCTCATAAAAATCCTAAGAAAAATAGTTTTTTCTATGAAAATGGGACTAACTGGGGCGGCACACCAACCCCCAACAACCCCTACCCTTTTAATTCACAATGGCCGGCCCCCTTAATTTTATGGGGACCGCCCCCTATTTAGGGGAATCCGCCCTTAGCCCTTCTACGGGTCTAAAACATTTATTTTTCATGGTTTTGCCTTTCTTTTACCTAGTATCAATATCTTTACCCTGAATGCATAATTGAACAACATTTGGATTCCCTAAAATCTATCCAAATTCATAATTTTCAAACAAATCTCTTACCATTAACTTCCTCCAAATGCATAAACACTAATCCCTATCTCCTTCACATCATAAAACAACCTACACAATCTAGTCTCCAAGAGCTTCCATTTCCAACGGTCTAAGTGACCAAAGATCAACATCATTCAACCAAAATAATTGTTTGTGGATTCTAACCAAAAGATGACACAAAAACTCATCACCCAAATTCAAACTCATCACCTAGGTGCTCTAATGCACCTCCAAAAACACCATCACCAAGATAATTTTTCATCCCCATTTGACTTACATACCTTAAAAACACCAACTCATCAAATCACTTTTTTTGTAACAATGGTTACTTGAACCCACCAACATCACCACCTCCAAGAGTTTCTCCACCACCTCCAACTCATGAAAATGCATCAATGGACATCACTCTCACCCTTTCCCCAATTACCCCACTTGATGTCCAATTTGATACTCCATCACCTTCACCACCAATTGTTGGTCATCCCATTCCTTGGAATCTTCTTGAGGCACATGGAGATTCATGCTTGTGTTGCATTCACAATCGTACTCTCATATTTGGATTGAGAGATGAACTTCAATATATGTTTTCATATATTGAACATATGCTCTCACAACCACCAATCATCATCCCACCACCTCCACCATCCTCCCCAAACTAAAACATACTCTATGTTTAGTCTTTCAAATAATTGATCATCTACCATTTTGCAAGCAAGTCCTATAGAGCTCTACTAGTTATAGGACTTTTTGTAGTTTAAATTTCATGTATGTCAGCATGTTATTTTCTTATGTATGCATGAGTGTGTTTTACACACTATTTTAATCTTAATGAATGATCATTGTTGGTTGTATGTCATATTTTTCTTCCTTGCTACATGTTAGAAATATTTGTATTGTTCTAACCCATTTTGTAGCCAAGAAACCATAGCTCGATTCCTTGGTGCCCTCGAACGAGGGGGAGCACACATCAAGGGGGAGCATTTATTCCGTCGATTTTACTAGCAATCCTCGACGATGCCTTTTTGATTCTACAAAAAGGGGGAGAAATGACATAAAACTCACTAAATACTTGTTTAAAAATAATTTTACATTTAATGAGTTTAAATTTTGTAATCATCAAAAAGGGGGAGATTGTTGATAAAATATAATGCCTAAAAACATTAATAAT
Organism: Tanacetum coccineum; assembly: GCA_026074375.1. Lineage (NCBI taxonomy): Eukaryota > Viridiplantae > Streptophyta > Magnoliopsida > Asterales > Asteraceae > Tanacetum > Tanacetum coccineum. The sequence goes on from BQNB010024065.1 coordinate 49,900, forward strand.
ATTTTTTCACATCTTTACGTTTTGATAATCACAAAATATAAAGCGTTCAACGTAAAATTAAACGTAAACAAGTATTTAGTAGTAAATTCTCATTTCAACAATTACATCACTTAAAGGTATGAATAAATAAATGCTTAATGGATTTTATGATCAAAGGAAATTTTTATTCAACCTCAAACTTTTATAAAATGTTGTAAACCATGTTATTACTTACAAAACATTTTCTACATTTAAAAGAAATGTTTTATTCAAAAATAAAAATTTTGAATTTCAAATTTTCGAACCTAAAACGGCTAGTAAAGTTCCAGTAAACACCTCCATGGATAGGACAAAAAGAGGAGCGTTTCTGAAAGGGGCGGACCCTTAAATACATGGGACTGGCCCCTGGGCGACCCCCTTAATTTTAAGGGGGCCGGCACCCTATTTAAGGGGGCCGGCCATAGACCCCGCTCCTCCTTTTTGTCCTATAAATACTGGACTATTCCCCAACATTTTTCTCACCTTTTGCACTCATTCTTTCTGCTCAAAACAGCCCACTTATCCTCTCTAAAATCCTTTGATCATTTAATCATAAAGCTTTGTTTCCAAGTGATCCAAGCTATATTCCTCAAGTGCAAGAGAAGAATACTTCCATCATCAAGTGAAGAAGTATTACACCTTAGTGTGCATAGCAATCTTGTTGCATTCATATCACATATTTGTAAATCAATTGTATATCTTGTAGTTGTGTGTAGTAGCTAGATCTTGGTGATCTTTGTAAGTATAGTTAGATCGTTGTGATCTTACCAAGTAGTGTTAGGTAGTTGTGATATAAGTAGTGTGGTGAAGTGAAGTCGTGAAGTTGTGAAGAAGTCGTGAAGTTTTAAAGAAGTCGTGAAGTTGTGAAGAAGTTGTGAAGTTGTGAAGAAGTCGTGAAGTTGTGAAGTCGTGAACAAGTCGTGAAGTTGTGTTGTGATAGATTGGTTCTAGCTAAGATTAGAACTCGACATTTAGCTTAGTGTCGTAAATTGATATAAGCAACGTTGTGTACGGTTTTCTCCGCCATAAGGGAGTTTGTTGACATAGTGAAGAAAACTCTCGAGTTTGGTGCTCGGGGAGTGGAGTAGGGCGAAGAGGTGCTTCGTTACCGAACCACTATAAATTCTCGCGTTGTGGTTTGATTGTTCTTACTCTTATCTCTTGTCTTCTTTATCATTTCATATATTTACATTGTTCATATTGTGCAAGCATTGAATTCACAAAAAGGTTGAATCTAAGTTTTACAAACATACATAAAACTTAAATTTAAAAAGCGGTAAACTATTCAACCCCCCCCCTCTAGTTTTCCACAATTGGTATCAGAGCCACGTTAAACAAGATTTTTAAAATAAATTGTATTTTAAAACTTGAATCGATCTATGGAATCGGAAAAATATTTAGAAGGGCAATCTATGCAAAGACCACCACTATTTAAAAGTGATGGATTTATTTATTGGAAAAATAGATTCGAAACTTATGTGAAGTCAAAAGATCTAGATCTTTGGCATGTTATTACCGATGATGATTTTCCTCCCATTCAATTTAATCCCGAAACTAAAAAGGATGAAATTGTATCTTTTCACAAACAAAATGATGATCTTAAAAAGAAACTTGCTAAAAATAATGAAGCCAAAATGGTAATTTATAATGCTTTACCACGTAAAGAATATGAAAGAATTTTTATGTGTCAAACCGCAAAGGAAATTTGGGATACTTTGTTAATCACTCATCAAGGTAATAATCAAGTCAAAGCAAATAAAATAGATCTTCTTGTTCAACAATATGAACAATTCATGATTCCGGAAGAGGAATCAATAGATAATGCTTTTGCTAAATTTAACACTATTATTACTAGTCTAAAAGCACTTGATGAAGGTTTTTCTAGCAAGAATTGTGTTAGGAAGTTTCTTAGGGCATTGCATCCTAAATGGCGCGCAAAAGTCACGGCAATTGAAGAATCAAAGAATCTAACAACTCTTTCACTTGACGAACTTATTGGAAATTTAAAAGTCTATGAAGAAGTAATCAAGAAAGACTCCGAAACCGTCAAAAACAAAAGAGAACAAAGTAGATCTATTGCCTTGAAAGCTAGAAAGGAATCTAGTGATGAAGATAGTTCAACCTCCGATAGTGAAGATGAAGAATACGCCATGGCCGTAAGAAACTTCAAGAAATTCTTCAAAAGACAAGGACGATTCGTAAAACAACCATATGAAGAAAGAAGATCATTCCAAAGAAATAAAGATGACAAAAATAAGACAAGTGAAAGAAAATGTTTCAAGTGTGGAGATCCAAATCATCTCATCGGAGAATGTCCGAAACAATTAAAATATCAAAATCAAAGGGCGTTCGTGGGAGGAGCTTGGAGTGATAGCGACGATGATGAAGAGGAGAAGACAAAGGACGAAAAGTGTCTTATGGCTAAAGATTCCAATGAGGTACTTTCCGAAACCGAATATTTTAGTGATAATCAATCATCACTAGACGAAAATGACATAGATAATGAATATAGTAGACTATGCAAACTAGGATTAAAAGTCATGGCTAAAAATAAAACTCTAAAACAAGCTAAAATAAAATTAGAAAATGAAGTACTAGAATTAAAAGATAAACTATCTAGGCTAGAAAAAGGTAAGGAAGTAATTGAAGAATGCAAATTATGTCATGAACTTAAGTTTGAAAATGAGGAACTTAGAAAAGAAATATCTAGGCTAAATCAATTTAATGATAGTAGTCATTCACTTAAGAAAATAATAAGTTCTCAAAAACCTTCCGGAGATAAAACCGGTTTGGGATTTAATTTTACCAAAGGATCACCTAGCGAAACCAAACAAGTAAAATTTGTAAGAGCTCAAGAAGTCGAGTCAAAAGAAAAATTGATGGAATCAAACCCAAACTCAAAACCAAAATTTATACTTATAAACAACACCAAAATCCCTATTGCAAGTGATGATGAGGTAAAACATTTTTACAAACCTTCTTTAAAACCCGGAGTCGGATTTACTAAACCCACAATAAGGTCTAAAACACCTCCTCCGAGAAGAAAAGAAAATCCTCATCCTCGTTCCAAAACACTCTGTAACACCCCCAAATTGTACAGGGTCGCAGTCTGAATAAGGTCCGGGGCCGTGTTACTTCATACGATCATAGCCAAGATAATCTATAGAACGACCAAAAAGTCGTTTTAAAACTGATACATTTGATTTAACAAATATTTGATTCATTTAGCCCAGAAGCTTGTAACTTGTTCAACTGTTTTTTAGTACAAGATACGGGTTTACAACATAAACAATCATATTCTTTAGCTTGACTTTCCCAAAAAACAAAATCACCTATGTATCCTTGGCTCCTTGTGCTTAATGATCTCCTGAAAAACTTGCTTTAAAACGTCTAAACAATATGTTGGTGAATTCATAGGTTCTTTGATAAATCATATTATGCTAGGACCCGCAAGACATTTTAACGTGATAACTGCTAACACATGCAGGACATCAATAACTAGTTAGATTACATTTTCCTAAAGCTAATGACACTAAAGCTCGACGATCTTTCTTTGCATAATTATGTATTGCAATTTCTGGCATGATTAGATGTTCAACCCGAAAACATCATAAAATTTGACTTCGTATAACGTTCGTTCCCGGGTGTTTAGGCTTGTCACCCGAAAACGGGAGGTCGTTTTCCCCAATAGATCTATTCATAACATCGCGCTCAAATTAATGTAATTAAAACTAATCTATGCAATTTGACAGTTCATGATAAAGGGGCTCAAATTGGGTTATCGCTACTTAGGCAAACATTAACAAATAAAATATCCACTGCGTCAATTTTATTAAAACAAGCATGTTTCCAACCCTTAGTTATTAATCATTTGAAATCGTAAAAAATGTGGGGCTATGAACTCACTTGAGTTCTGATAATTCCAAATCATCGCAGATAAGCGTCACAATCAAAATGTGATCGAATGCAACTAAATTATCATAGGTCGTTAAGTACCATGTACTTCGATTACTAACATCATATACAGGTCTATGTTAGTCACCATCTTAACTATCGTAGGGTTATCAACAATCAGAGGTCGTAGTAGTGAAAGTCATGAGGAGATAGGACTCTTTAAGTGTACATCAGCAACTCGTCGATACGCCACCCGAAGAGGACTCAGTATGAAAACTCCCTCAGTAATATAGTACTTTGTAAACACATCTTAATTTCTATATAGTTCAATCTCTACTAATGGTTTTGGTAAAAATTGTGTTATAATAAGTTTAAAACGTGTATATTATTACGTTTTTAGTAAAACTAGCATATACTTTCGCGTTTTAAGCCCGATTTTAACGTTTCTTATGCCCATATTTTTCTCCGTATTAGGACGACGATTACTCTTATTTTGACATTTTTCATATTTTGACCCTTGGTGAACAGTTTAAACTTTTTCTGTTCACATAAGACTGTGAGTTTTATTTAAATAGTATTTATGTTGTCGTAAAACCTCGTAAATGTCGTATTTATTCGTTATAGATCCGTTTTATAACGATTCTTTCGAGGATTTTCTCGTTTTATTTGAAAAATCCTCATCAATTTATAAGGTTTTACAAAAATATTACTTTCTGTCATGACCAGTTATTTTTTATAAAAATAATTATTTTTAATAAAAGTTATTAATTGTCGTAACTCGCGAAATTCATAATAGTTCGTTATTAATCGAAAAATTACGATTCTTTCATTTTGGAATTCTAAAAATATGCATATTTGTTAAAAATACTAAACTAGCGTTGGATATAAGTTTTATAAAAGTTTTTTTATTAACTAAGTTTAATTACGTACTAACTCGTTTTTATGTAACTTTTTCGTTATTAATCCGTTTGACAGTTTCTTACTTTTCGGAATCGTCATGAGTCGGTATGTATTTTTAAACTTAAATCCTTCTGTTTGGAATTCGAAACCTACTGTCCATATATGTTCTGTTATATAACTTATTTATATAAATATGTTTTATATTACTTTTAAACCTTCACAATTTTACACAAGCCTTTTATTAACTATTCTATATTCAATGTTATACTTTTAATAATGTCATAAAGTTAATAATTTGTCCAAGATCTTCAGATCACAAGTTATTTAATTTAAATGGTTATCATAATATTTTTAATTAACTTTTAATTACAAGTTATTATATGACTTTTTATGCTTAACCGAGATTTGTACAAGTCCTCTTATATATCCTTTATTCATGATTTTACAAACCTCGAACATGTGAGAAAGTGTTAAAAATCCTAATCACAAGTTATATTCATATTTTTCATGTTCAAAAGTATTCCTAATGGTGATTTCACTACATAAACATCACATATACATATAATCATATAAATGAAAAGTTAAAGGCTTTAGATAACCTTAATGGGATGAAGAATGATGATGACAAATAAGTGCTAAACCCTTGTTTAGCCTTTAAACCCAAGATTATAACCAAGAAAACCCTAGCTTCCAAATGAAAACCCTAACTTCTCTTTTCTTGTTTAATCCTTGAAAATGGTTAACCAATGCTTGGAACCATCTTAGAATACCTTAGATATGATGTGTGTAGATGTGTATAGGTTGTATAAAATTTGATATGGATTTGGTATTGGTGTTGATTCAAGCCGTGGGCTTGTAGAGGGAGGAAGAGAGGTTTTTGTGATTTTGGTTAAGTGTTTAAGCTATCTATGTGTTCTCTTCACTAGTATACATGTATATATGATAGTCTTGGTCAAAAAGCATGCATTTGCTAGTCAAAAACACATCCCATGGTCTTAAGGAAGCTTGTCCTTGGTCTTTGGTCAAAGAAAGACATGAAATGGCTAGGTATTAATGAGATAGGAAGTACAAAGACCAAGTTGCATGATTTCTTTGTATCCTTTGCATATGATCCGGCCTAAAGGAGATATATGTGACATATTTTTGTAGTTTTTATGTATTGGGTATAAATGTGGGTATTTGTTGAAGCGTAGAAAAATTTTGGTGGTTCCGGGTATGCCTAAACACGATTTATCGCGAAACGTAGTCAATTTACGCAACCAATAAAAATACAATGAACAAAGACCATAATTATTCTCAAAATAATTATTTAATACTTGCTTGATGCAAACGTTTAATCGTTTGATGCCCGTTTACATTGAACGATGATTTTTGGCGTACGCGATTTAAGTTAACGTTTACGATTTAAAGCAAACGCGTACAAATACAAAAGATACATTATGAATTTATTGACGACGTCAATAACCCTAAAACACGGGGTGTTATAGTCTCCCCCTGTTTGATGAGCCTTGTCCTCAAGGACATTAGACGGGCACTTGTCAGACGGTGCGGTTCTTTGAGAAAAGATGTGGTATTTCTTCCGGAACGGATCCTGCTGTTCCCCACGTAAACTCAGGACCTCGCAGTGGTTGGTGTTCCCATCGAACCTTGACTAATGGGATTCCGGCTACGCTTAAACACGTTTAACTTCACGGGCCTACTATTTTAATGGTTCCTAACAAATGAAGCTTGTAATCAAGTGAGTCCATACCAACGGAACGGTAATGGTTCGTCGGCAGACACTTTTAAGGTGGACACATGGAATGTACTTATGACTCTTGCTCAGCTACTTCAGGAAGATCGTTTTGCTTGTAAGTCAACAACTACCAACCTTTTTCTATCACCTTGAAAGGTCAACATACCTGGGGTTTAACTTCCCCCATTTGCCAAAAGTTAGACAACGTCCCAATTTCCAAAGGCGAAAATTTGAGCATCAAACTTTATCTTCGACTTGGAATTTCCTTTGGTTTACGCTTAAGATCGGCGTACTCTTTATGGTCGATTCAATCGAGCGGCTTGCATCCTTTGCTATGATTAGTTGTTTTTCTCAGGACGTCTCTTGAATTAGTCTCTGGGACCCGCGTATTTGGCTTTCCAACTTAATCCAACAAAAGGTGTCGACACTTTCGTCCATATTTAAAGTGATTCGAATGGTAGCGGGCCTTGATGCTTGCGTGATAGCTAGTGTTATATGAAGAACTCGACTTATGGCAAATGGTTAACCCAACCCTTTTCATTGTCAATATGCACAGCACGCAGCTTATCCTCGAGAGTGGGAATGGTCCTCTCGCTAGTGCTCCATCTGTTTTGTGGATGGTAAGCTCGTACTCATAACCATATTAGTACCAAAGCGTTCTTGACAAGTGACCTCCAGAAATTGATGCAATCTCGGGTCGGCGATTCAAAAATGATTGAGAACTGGTATTCCATGGTCTCGTGACTCCACCTCTTCAGGTACATTCTTGCAAGTTTATCAAAGGAATCTAGTCTCTCTCATCGGTATGTGATAAAGATCGCGACTTAGTGATGTTCGGTCAAAGATCAACCAAATGGTGTCGTCGACTTGCGCACTGATTAGGCAGCTTTGTAACAAAATCAATAGTGATGTTGTCCAACTTCCATTCAGTATATTAGGTTGTACCAACATCCTGAATGGCCTTGATGTTCGGCCTTGACTTAAGCACAGGTAAACACTTGTAACATAGGTAGGCGATGTCGGCTGTTCATATTAGGCCACCAATATAGATCTTCTTACATATCTTTGGTAAATTTTGTCAGAACCCGGATGTATTGAGTACATTTGATTTTGTGGGCTCGTGATATGATTACCAGTCCGTAAATCATCCATAACAGGGTAGCCCTAACTCCTGCCATTCGAGGAATAGGTAGGATTCCATCAGCACGTTGGTATCTTAACTTTTGTTCTCTAATCGTTTCGAAATTTTGCATTTTTCATTCAATCAATTCCCCCTAGTTCTCACTCTTAATGTTATCTGGTTTTCGCACGCCACAGTTTGAGCATTTAAGATATGTTTGGGTAGATCCAAGCATGAATAGTAATGACCTAAGGCTCGAACTACTTAACGGTGGTTCTAGTTCTTTTCGTGCTCAAAGCTTCAGCAACGAAATTTGCTTTTCCTGGGTGCCTCGGGTGATAACTGAATATCGCAATCGTAATCACTTAGCAACTCTATCCATCGGCAGTTTTGCCTCATGTTCAAACTCTTTTTGATCTAAAATGTGTTGCAACTCTTGTAATTCGGTAAAACAGTTTCACCTTAGTTCAATAATAAATAATCTGTCTCCTGATCTTGAGAGCGTACACTAATGCTACAACGTTCAAATCATGAGCTTGCTTGTTTTTCTTATGATTTTTAGTGGCGTGAGCATAAAGAAATCACCTTTCTCTTTGCATCAACCAGCGCCCAAAACCCTTCTTTGAAAGCGTCGCCAGTATGCGTTAAATCCTTCGCTTCCCTTAAGGTAATGCAAGGATTGGTGCACTACACTACTTTTTGCTATAATATTTTTGAAAGTGCTTCTTGGTTTATCGCCCCATCAAACTTGCCTTCTTTTGAGTAAGGCTTAGTCATTGGTTTGGCGATCTTTGAAAACCTTCAATGAATCTTCGGTAATTCCCAGCAAGACCTTAAAAATTGACGTATCTCGTTGGTGACTTGGAGATGTCCAATCTTTAACTGGAATTCAATCTTGGCTGGCTCACCATTGAATTCCTTCACTATCAGATCCCAGTGGACCGAGGAACTGTACTTTGGAATCAAAATTCAAATTTGAAATTTGGGCATATCAACTACTTCTTTTCTTAAGCAAAATATAGATTTGCTTAACGTTTGTTCTTCAGGTTCTTTCTTGTTCTTCGAATATATCATTATATCGTCTAATAAAGCACAATCACGATTTACTCCAGATATGGTTTGCATACACGTTTCAAAGGACCATGGAATACAGCGGTGCGTTTTTCGAAACCAAACGGCATAAATAAAAAATTAAATCTTGAAATTCGTTATAATGGCCGTAACGAAGTTTAAAGGCAGTTTCGGAATGTCTTCTTTTCGAAACCATCTTTTAATTGTGGATAACCTGACTTAGGTCGATTTTCGAGTAGACACTCGACCCTTGATGATGATCATATTAAATCTTCAATTTTTGGAGGGATAACGGTTCTTCACCGTTAGGTTTATTCAATTCCCCGGTAACAATGCACATCCGGAGTTGATCCGTTCTTTCTTCTTGACAAACAAGACCGGGCTCCCCAGGGTGAAGAGCTGGGTCTTATAAAGCCTCTTTTATTCGGACAAGCTACTTTCAGTTTGTCAGGATAACTTTTCATTGGAGGCGCCAATCGTTATGTGCCCGTGGCTAAGGTCCGCACACGCCACAGTACCAAATCAAATTTGAAACTCCACTTGTCGAGTCGGTAGGAAGACCGGATAAAGTTCCTCAGGAATACTTCCGGTTAAGTCTTGAACTATTGGTACGTCCTCAAGTCAGCTTTCTCCGACATGTCTTCACATACTTTTGTAGTGGACATCTTTGCCTATAAAGATAGGAAATCCTCTCTTTTCATGTACTTCTGGCGTTTTAGTGACACGAAATGATGTTTAATCGTGTATCACTTCACCTGGTGACTTCCATCACCGTGTATGATTAAGGTTTTTTCTATTACTCCAGGGCATTTGCGAACAATCTTCTCGGCATACACAAATGATCCGCTTTGTAACTTTGTCAACAAATCCAATACCGATTATAGCATCAAAACTTCAGTTCATACAGGCATTAAGTTTACGTTGAATTATGGGTTTAGGAAGTTTAATATGCAACCTCTTAAGTATAGTGTTTAACCGATATCCATCCGCTCAGCTAGTTCGACATCATAAAAGTGATATAGGGTGATGGAGTGTGATGTCAATTTGGAGCAGCTAAATGTAGTAGAAACCAAAAATTCTATCGCACCCGTATCATATAAGATATATGCATAGCGGTTCATTGTTTAAAAGGGAACGTACCCGCAACGTAGTTGTATGGGTTTGCCCCCGCATTCTTCCAACCACATACACCCTTCGCTGAGCTACTGTCATTCCCAGCTTGATTACCTCGGTCATTGTTTCTCAGTTTTTGGCAGTTTCTTCTAAAATGTCCTTGAGCTCCGCATTCATAGCAACCGTTGCCCTTCTGATTATTGTTGTTGTTGTTGCGGTTGTTGTTGTTGTTGGCAGGCGGATTCTACAGTCCTTTGGTAGCATGCAAACCCTCTTGCAGTTTACTGCATTGGTGGGACAAGGATCCTTATTGATGGTATATTACCACTTGAAACAGAGGTTTAGACCGGCGTATGGTTTCCTGGTCACTATTGCGTGCAGTGTAGCTTGGCCTGTGTTTTGCCTCTTATATCTGTTGGTTTGATTGTTCTTGGAAAGCTCATCATACTTTCTTTTCCTTTCTGACTGACGTTTCAGCGTAGGCACGGGTCTTTTCATCCATCAGTCAGTTGTTAACTCGATAGCTCTTGCATGTTTTCGGCTTTGATGCCTTTACACTGACCATGACTCATATCGGGCAAAAGATTACCGATATATTTTTTCAATCATTGTCTATACTCTTATGGGAACATCCTGGAACTATCACAAAAGCTAGTTGCTGAAATCAACGACTATAGGCCAAACCACGGTGCCCTTGACCTTTAAGATTCAAATTCTCTTAGTATCAATCTTCTTGATCTCACCCCTCGAGCAGTATTTATCAGTCATCATTTTCTTCAGTGCTTCCCATGTCATGGCATGAGCTGCTTCAGGAGTAGTGGTCTTAACATAGGAATTCCACCATGTAAGAGCATCGTCTTGTAGAGTGCAAGTCGCGAATTTGACTTGACTAGCTGCTGTGCAATTGCTAATGCTAAACACAGACTCCATTTTCTCAAACCATCGAGTGAGTCCGACATGACAACTCCCTCAGTGCCTTTGAAGTTCAAAGGTTTGCATTTCAAGAATTTAGAGTAAGAGCATTCGCGAGCAGTTTGTGCTGGCCTTGGTCCTGAACCATTGCTGTTGTAGCCATTCCTAACCCTGCTTGCTTCTGCTTCGGCCATTGTAGCAGCAACTCCTTGGTAAATTAAGGCATGAAGTTGTGCCTCAGTAACAGTTGTGGTGGGTGTTGCATTTGGGGTTGGTGTGATTGGTGTTGACCTTGTGGTTCTCTTTGGTGCCATTTTCTTCAATCACAAGAAAATAAATTACCCGTTAGATTTTAATACCATCATAATGTGACATAACATTTGCATCATAAATAAAATAAGATCACATCACACAGTGAAACATACAATCAACACAAGATCGACATAACATAATACATCCATTCCATATATAA
>BQNB010024066.1:0-59971 GCA_026074375.1 Tanacetum coccineum
ATGACAGGTAATAAGTGTTGATTTTCTGTTTCCCCTTATGTTATAATTCATTATACACCCGAGTGAAAGAGAGAATCCCAAACATTTATGTGAGGTGCTAATATTTACTTTCTGTGCTTTTAATTACGAGGTTTAGAAGGTTGTGATGTAAAATACTTTTAAAGAGTAGGTAAAATGACCCTCATATTGCTATTGTCGAGGTAGAAAAGCCTATTTGCTCGAGGACAAGAAAATCCCAAGTGTAGGGGTATTTGATGAGGTGTCATTTATATACTTTTTCGGGGTTGTTTAACCCTTTAAATCATGCATTTATGTCCAAAATAGGTACTTAATCGTTCCTTTTTAGGTATTTAGCATTTGGAAGGCATTTGGAAGAAATACACGTGACTTGGGCTCATTTGGAGAAGAAACAGACAAGACTACGAACCTCCATCAATATCTCTCAAGAATTTCTACTCAGAAGCTGGAGACGACGTCACAGATTACACGTGACGCCGTCATAACTCATCTTAAGACGGCGTCACAAGATCTCCAGACGACGTCAGATTGTACGACCCAGCCCATGATCTAGAATATTCTATTCATGACGGCGTCACGATTAGCACGCGACGCCGTCACAGCGATTTTCCTATATATACAAATCTGTTTTTAGGGTTTTAAGTGTGTAACTTTAGAATAAAAGAAAGGGACAAACCCTAGTTCGTTTAGCAGCTGTTAGGGATGATTTTAGGGCCTTAAAACCCTATTGTACTCTCTTCAATTCATGTTTTAATCAAGTAAGGTTATCTTAATCATTCAAAATGTGTATGTGTTGTTTGATTCATTATTGTTCTTGCTTTATTTATAACATGCTTGGCTAGACCTTCGATTGTGTTTATTTATGATTGTATGAAACCTAGGATGTAGATCTTAGTAGTGTTGCTTCTTATGATGAATATGCATGTTAGGTCTTAGAAAACTATCTTTTGTTTGTATCGCTGTTGATATGTCTAGGAAAACATGATTGTGTAGAAAGGATACCATCGGGTAACAGTCTTCATACTACCTTGCCGCTTATATGGCTGATCCACTTTTAATATATTTCAAATGCATTTTATATACTCTTAGGGGCCTTGTAATAGTCTTCATACTACTTTACTTGTGCGTTGCCTTAACGGAATATTAAATAGACGGCGGGTTCGTGTAATTCGTTCATGACTTAGGAAATAATTACATAGATCATCACAAGTGTGACAAAGCAACAATACTAGGAGAAGCAATCTAGGGAGTAATACATGATTAAATAAACATAGTATTTTATTATATTGTTATCACCAGTAGTTAGTTTATTTAGTTTAATAGCTAAAACCAAAACCACCTCTCCAATATATGATTTTACATGCTTTCATAAAATATAAAAACAAAAAAAAATCTTCTCTCAACCCTTAGAACTATGTTAGACCGTGATCAAGCCTTCCTAACCTATTCCCCTAGAGAACGATAACAACCCCTGAGTCTTGCCTATACTACACTACAACGGTTAGGTACACTGCCTAGGGAGTTGTAAAACTTCTTGTAGAAGTCCCTTACGACAACCACAACATTCACATTCTTTCCTTTGTCAACAGTTTTAAGCTTATTCTTGAGTTCAAATATTGTTATCAAAAGATCTTGATTTTGAGCACGCACATCAGCATAAGCATATGTCTTTTGATTAACATGTTCAATCAACTCATCAAGCTCTTTTTGAAGTTGATTCCGTGTTGCTTTTATTGAATTAAAAAGCTTTTGATATTCAAGTTTGATATTTTCTCTTTAGTTAACAACATAATCCACTTGAGTTTTTAGCAACACATTCTCATCATTTATTAATTTTGACTTCCAAGAGACGTCACAAGCCATTTTCTCTTTTTGATGTTGTTACTTTAATTCAAAATCAATACTTTGAGCTTGTGATCGCTTAAAATAATTTTCAAGAATTTTGATTCTCTTGAGTAAATTGGCTTGGATTTCTTTGGATTCACTTGAACTTTTCCCAAGTTGAGCATTTAACATCTCATTTTCCTGTTTTTCAAAAGAAATCAACACACAATTTTAAATTTCACTTGTCAAAGATACTTCTAAAAGTTGATCGATTTCTTTTTGAAGAATATTTTCTTTTAAATATTTTCCATCAACTTTTTGTTCCATTGATTCAAAAATATTTAACATATCATGTTGATGACATCAAATTACGTCTATTTTATAGCGTCATTTATCCCATGTTATTAACCCATTTTGTATAGTTATTGCAAAGAATTGTTACTTAATCATTTATATTTGAGAATTGCAGTAACTATGGAGTAATTGGTGAAAGTTAGCAAAACGCGCGCATTCTGGAGCTTAAATAAAGATATTTTGAAGATTACTATTCTGAAGACCAATACGACGTATCCATCAAGGAAGATACGGCGTATCCGTGCCTGCACTCACCAAAGACCACAGACGAGTAAAGTTTGATACGTCGTATCCAGAGAGACTCAATACGCCGTATTTAATATATAGTATATGAATATTATGGAAGATATCAAACGTGGTCCCCACTCCAAGAAATCCCCAATACGCCGTATCTAATCCTTGGATACGCCGTATCGAACCGACTTCCAGACCTTATAAATAGAAAACTCAAAAACAAGTTTTAAGTGTGCTAAATCATATTCTCGATACCTAAACCATAAAAGTCATTTTTCAGAGGAGAAAAAGAGTAGAAGAGGTCGAGCAACATGATCAATTCTATAGGAGATAATGTGTAATTCTATATACTTTAGTAATCGTTCAATTTTTGGTATCATTCGTTAACTTGGTTAGTTTACATTGGCTAAATAATTGCTCTTGTATTTATTATGACGTTTAAAGGCTAATACCTTTGGGTATTAGCCATTATTATGAAGATCTAAATGTTTGGTATTTGTTTATCTAGATTTCTTGATTTATCGTTGAATGCTTGTTTATGTTTATCAATTTATACTTGTTTACGCTTTTGTATGCGACCTATCATTCAACTGGATCTAGTGATACGGACCAAGTAAATCTAGAGTCTGGGATAGCTCTCCATATAGTGATTTATACATCTAGAATCATAGGATCACAAATATCATCCTTCTAAGTCTGTGTCTAGGATACGCTTCGGGCTTAACTAGTTAATTAGATATTGCCAATGGTTTATTGATCGTGTTGACTAGCAGGTGACCTAGATAATTCAACAAGTAACGTTCTGATTCCATTGGATAGTTGGACAAGTGGACTACTAGTGTATAAATTACCATTAAGCGGTAAGTGGGTAAAGTCTCTATGAGCTAGGGTTTAACAAGATCACCATTACTTTAATCCCTAAGATAGATTATAATCAGCAAATAAGGATGCTTTATGCGGATGCTTTAATTGTGACAGAATTAATGTGTCTAGGTCTTAGGATGATGTAACGCCTAAGTCTTAAGAATGATATGCCACCTTGAGAGAAGAAATCATTGCACTTAATAAATAAACCAACTTTCTAATCGGATTAGTAATGGTTAATACAATTTTCTTATATCTGGCTCGACCGCTCTTTTATCTTTTGTTAATTAGCTTGCGTGGGTTAAAGTCCCTTGAATTGATTGTAGTCACCAACCAAACCGTGCTAGTCTCTCAGGCTAAAAACCCCTTATCCCGTTAGAATTAGGATTTAGACTGACATAGGTTTAGAATAGGATAGAATTAACATATATTAGATAACCAAGATATTAATTAAATTGATAGATTTAACCTCGCTTCAACTGTTCGACACCCTACTTACCACGAAACTACTACCGATCGGGTACACTGCCCGTTAAAGTGTTGTTTTTGGTTTAGTCGGGAAAATATAATTTTAAAACTTGAATCAATAAATATACACCACACAACAACACATCAATAGTTATTTTGCACCGGTTGGCCGGGTAGAAGTTGTATTTATTCATATTTAATAAATGTCTTTAGTTAGTTTAGTTTAGATTAATTTGCATATTTGTGTGTTTGATTTCTGCATTGTATATTTTGCATATTATGTGTTTGTGTGCATTATTACAGTTCACTGTAACATTCTGAGTCGAATACTGAATACGGCGTATTCAATTTATTGGATACGGCGTATAAATTTTTTCTAAACCAATACAGCTATTCGACTCTAAACATCCATACGGCGTATTCATTCACTGAAGAACGGTCGTATTCAGTGCACTGAATACGGGCTATTTAAGCTATTTGAAACAGTTTTCTTCTAGCAAATCCATTACAGGTTAAAATGGACTACCCCAACATTAACAATGGAGGAGTATATCAGGCTTTGAGGAAGAAAAATCTTGTAGGCAATGAATAAGGTTAAAATGGGAAACTGTACGTATGTAAGATCAGGGTAATGAAGACGTTCACGACCTCGGATATGTTGAAACTGAATTCCCAGCTATAGTGTTTAACGACACATTAACATCTGAAACAGTACTCTCGTATGATCCTACGGTAAGTTCTCTTAACGATGAAATCGAATTTAGAATATCGTTTGACGACTCCGACGATGAAGACTACACGGCAATTTTTGACAAAAACTTATTTTCTCACAAAATAATTTCAGTCAATGATTGAAAATCGGATTTGGAAAATGATGATGATAAATTCAATATTCCTTTGGTTTCCATCACCAAGCCTACGATCAGTTATTTTGATATAATTAGACTTCTTTAAAGATTTTGAGAATGAATTTTCAGCCATTGTTTACAATGATGCTTAAACGTCCAAATCAGATTTATTAACTGAACCAATTTTAAACTCTCAACATATCGATGAGTTTGATTTGAAAAGTGAAACATCATTGTCCGAATATAATGAAGAGGATCAAAACATTTTATGTTTTAATGATTTATTTCCTTTTAACGTAATCTATCCTCATGATTTAAAATCGAATAAGGACAATGATAATGATAAAGTTGATATTGAACACTCTTTGGAGGATTTATCTGTCAAACCATTACCTGATTTAATAAATACCGATGTTGGTGCCTATGCACATGGGTCAAATAAGCTTTTGGAAACAAGTCATGATACATCAAATAAATTTTTCAAAACTAAAACTTTTATCAAGGGACTAATTAAATATCCCATGACTCAGAAACATCTTAACAATAGGGATGTCCATTCATTTCCTAATCAAGAATTAGTATTGCCATTTGGCATCCGTTCGCCCATAATGGATTTATAAGGATGGGATTAAATTGGGGGCAAGTCTAACTTAAAGGACTTTTCTGATCGCTCTCGCGCCGAGCATTTCGAGAGACAACCCGGAATGTAATTTTCAATTTTTATTGAGTCTGTCTTCCCAGATAGCTGATACGGCGTATCCAAACCCCATGGATATGGCGTATTGACTATCTAGACGTTATCTAGTCTTTTTTTTCAGCATAGTCTATACGGCGTATTCATTAAATGAATACAGCGTATACAGGTATCAATACGGCGTATCCTGAGGAATGGATACGGCGTATCGACTTCCTGTACAGTTTTAGGTATTTATTTTGAGTCTAACCAAACAAATACACGGAGATAGAATTGCATTTTTTTCTGAGAATTTACACAGGACCCCGTGAAAGAAAAATCGACGATGTTGGTGATGTATTTACAAATCTAGAGACCTTGAAGTGTTGGAGTCTTGAAACCTTAATACGGCTGTTCAACACATAATCTTGCTCATAAACGCAAATTGGAGAATCTACCGAGCAAATATCAGGGGAGTTTCTCATTCTAATTCTTTTTAAATTCCCGTATTTAATGTTTTATATATACAACGATGACATTGTATAATTCAAGTGGGGGTATGGAATTAGAATGTTTACTTGTCCTAATTTTCACACTAAAATGCTTAAATTATGCTCAAATTTAAAAAAATTTCAAGCATACTTTTGTGAAATTACTTGACACATAACCCGCACACAATAACCCTTGTTAGATATTGTGAGGATTTAACCTTTCTGTTTCCAAATGTTTACCCAAATTCCACAAAATATAAGTGTGTCGGTGATGTTGTAGACTTTAGAACTTGGCTTGGTATATCACTCGAGATCACAGTGATGAGTACTATGGATTTAGATGGAGTAACTTGTTTAAATTGGTAAATTTTAGGATTACACCCAAATTGCCTTTACATGTTGCTTATTAACTAACTACATCGGTTAGTTAACCTCTCGTTTAAACCCTTTCCACTCTCATCTTTAGAGTGATGATCCACTAGAATAACCCGGTTAAGAAAGGGCCCCCCCCCCCCAAAAATTTTTCCCTTAGAATTTACCCACATTTTGTTTCGTTACACCCTTACACCTTAACCTACCCTGTTAGATTAAGTTTAATTTGCAGTTGCTAGTTGCTTAAAGTGTAAAGTTTATATTTCCCAAGCCTTGTGTCATTTTCTATCTTTGGTGCGGTTGGAAATTTGCACATTACAAATGGGAATGTATATTAGTATTCAAAGCTCATGTGACTTTACTACCGTCACAATTATTAGTGAATCCGAAGACGAAGGAACTATCAAAGGAATTATCCAGAATTATTATGATCGTGAAGATGGTGAAACTACACCTAGATTTGAAGCATAGTTATGAAAAAATGAGAAAAATGAGAAAAATACAAAAAGAGAAAGAAAGTTTGAAGATAATCGTTTCGTAATTACCGAAGGAATTACACGAAGGATCGATTATTCGTTGATACGTCTAAAAAATCAACGATGTAAAGAGGAAAAAAAAAGAGGGTTTTATTGTACAAAGTGGAAGAATATCGCCACTTCCTTAATCGAGTATGTAAAATTTTTGGGATTGATTGGGAAGTTAACCGTTACATGAACGCCAACCTTAGGTTGTTTGTTTTTGATCTATGATCAAGACGTCGTAAATAGTTGTAAATAGTTGTGTCTTTATCATGGTAACGGTCGGGAAATAAGTGTCTGGCAACTTGTATCTTAAGTCTTAATCTATTTGTTTCTTGATTTTTATTTAATAATTAAATTTACTTCCCTCTCACCTGATGATTAGCCGCTGGTTTTACACGAATGAGGACTTGTTCGAGCATGCATGTCTATTCTATCATTACGGCCATGCATGCATGTCTTAGCTGCCTCGTTGGTGTTACGACTTTGGTGAAAGTTAGAAGGATTCCGTACCCTGTATCATTCTTCATCCTAACCGTTGGTTAAATTTGAATGGGGATGTGATCGAACACACATGTCTATCTTGGCGTTCCGGGTGTGTATGTGTGCTTTAGCTGCCTTGTTGGAGTGGTACATCTAGTGAAAGATTGTAGAATGATAAAACCGTACGCCTTTCCATATAAAAACCCATATTTACCTTTATAAACTTATTACTCCTTAGCTTTAGTGGTGGAGAATGTTGTATCCTTGGCCAAGCTTATAATTAGAATACCCGTCACGTACTGCGAATTGAGCGAATTAGTTACATGTTACCATATAGATTAGTTGAGTGATTTGAGTGTTTTCATCTTCCTATTTCGTGAGGTGTTTGGTTGTGTACTTGTAATAGATCAAATAAGTGCTTTAACGGAAAATATCCTTAGGGATACATTTTTATAAACTTTTAAAGGCTACTTGAGGACAAGTAGGATTCAAGTGGGGGGATATTTGATGACATCAAATAACGTCTATTTTATAGCATCATTTATCCCATGTTATTAACCTATTTTGTATAGTTATTGCAAAGAATTGTTACTTAATCGTTTATATTTGAGAATTGCAGTAATTATGAAGTAATTGGTGAAAGATAGCAAAAAGGGCGCATTTTGAGCTTAAAATGAAGATATTTAGAAGATACTATCAAAGACTAATAACCGTATCCATCAAGGAAATACGGCATATCCGTCCTGCACTCACCGCAAAGACATAGAGAATAAGTGCTCAATACGCCGAATCTAGAGGACTCAATACGCAGGCGTATTCAAGATATGGAAATCAATATAAAAATATGTAAGATATCAAGCGTGGTCCCAACTCCAAGAATCCCTAATAAGCCGTCTCTAACTTTGGATATGCTTAACAACTGACTTTCCAGACCCTATATAATACAAAACTTAAACAAGTTTAAGGTGCTAAATCATATTCTCGATACCTAAACCACAAAAGTCAATTTTTAGAGGAGAAAAAGAGCAGAAGAGGTCGAGAAACGTATTCAATTCCATAGAAGACAACGTGTAATTCCATACACTTTAGTAATCGTTAGTTTTTATGTACATTCATAACCTCAGTTAGTTTACCTTGCTAAATAATTACTCTTGTAATTAGTTATGACGTTTGAAGACTAATACCTGGAGGTATTATCCAATATAATGAGATCTGAATTTTGAGTATTTGTTTATCTCGCTTTCTATTTATTCGTTGAGTGCTAGTTTATGTTTTATCAATTTATACTTTGTTTCGGCTTTTGTATGCGACTTATCATTCAACTGGATCTAGTGAAGCAGACCATGTAGATCTAGAGTCTGGGATAGCTCTCCATATAGTGATTTATACCTCTAGAATATATGTCAAACAACCTTCAGGTTTTGAGATATAATCAATTCCTCAATCTATCTCACTGAACATAATTTTATAAGAGGTATGATAGACAACACTCTGTTTATCTACAAAACTCAAACAAATGTGTTTTTGGTACAAATTCATGTTGATGATATTATTATTAGGTCCACCAGCACAAAGGTGTGCAAACAGTTTGCTAAATAGATGACTCAAGGATACGAAATAAGCATGATAGGTGTCCTCGCCTACTTTCTCAGATTTCAGATTGAATAATCTGAAAGAAGCATTTCATCAACAAAGAAAGATATGTTAAAAATCTGCTGAGAAAGTATGACAAAATTGGTTCATCAGTGAATACTCAAATTGTGCTCCCTAACATGATAGGACCTGATCTCAATGGCAAAGCTGTAAATGAGTCTCATTATAGAGGTATGATTGGATCACTAATGAACCTAACTGCAAGCAGACCTAATATTCAATTCTCAACTGATCTCTATGCAAGACATCAAGCAAAAATAAGGAATCCCACCTTATTTCTGTTAAGAATTTTTAGGTACCTAAATGGTACTCCTAGTCTTGGTCTTCAGTATCCAAAACGTTTAGGTATTGACCTAAAAGGATACTAACTCCGACTGTGCTGGATGTAACATGGACAGAAAAAGCACTTCAGATGCTTGTTAGTTGCTTGAAGGCAAGCTTGTTTGCTGAAGTCAAAATAAGCAGCAATCTGTAGCTATGTTCTCAACGAAAGCTAAAGATATAGCTGCTGATAGATGTTGTGCCATCATACTATAGATAAAGAGTCAACTCGCTTGTGGAAAACTAGAAGGGGGGTTGAATAGTTTACTGCCTTTTAAATTAATGTTACGTTTGTTTATAAAAACTTAGATTCGACTTTATGTGAATTCACAATATGTACAATATGAACAATTTAACTAATCAAGTAAGTAATGACAAGATATAAAATAAATATGCAAGATAAGAGATAAGAGATGGAAAGATCAAACCACAACATAAGGATTTATAGTGGTTCGGTAATGAAGAACCTCTTCGCCCTACTCCACTCTACGAGCACCAAACTCGAGAGTTTTCTTCACTATGTCGTCAAGCTCCCTTTAGGCGGAGAAAACCGTACACAACTTAGCTTACACCAATTTCTGACACTAAGCGAAATGTTGAGTTCTAATCCTAGCTAGAACCAATTTATCACAACTAAACACACCACTTCACGACAATACACAACTCGGCTTCACTACACAACTTCTCTCTACTTCACAACTTCACTTTGCTTTACAACTTCACTTCACCAAGACACTACTATGATCACACCAATCTACCACTACTTACTAAGATTACCCCGATCTAACTATACTTACAATGATCACAACAATCTACTTATTGTACACGACTACGATACACACCTTCACAATATACATAAATGATTTACAAGATATGATACAATTGCAACAAGGTTGCAAGGACACACACTAAGCTATAATACTTCTTCACTTGATGATAGGAAGTATTTTTCTCTTGCACTTGAGGATCAAAGATTGGATCACTTAGAAACAAGGCTTTATGATTAAATGATCAAAGGAAAGAAAGGAAAGTATAAACTGATTTAGAACAGAAAGAAAGTGTGTGCAAAAGGTGAGAAAAACAGTAAGGAATAGTCTAGTATTTATAGGCCAGTTGAGCTGGTTTTTTGTCTGGGCGGTCCCCTTAAATAGGGGCAGGTCCTCTTAATTATTAAAGGGACCGCTCCCTTTTTTGTCTTTTCTGTGGGAGGTGTTTTCTGAAACATTTCTAGCCGTTTTTAGGTATAAATTTGAATTCAAAATATTTATTTTCAATGAAACATTTCTTTTAAATCTAAAAATATTTTGTAAAAGATATAAAAATGTCAAACATTTTTATAAAAAATGTAAGGTTGAATAAAAATTCCTTTGATCATAAAATGCATTAAGCATATGTTTATTCATACCTTTAAGTGATTAAATTTTTGAAATGAAAATTTACTACTAATTACTTGTTTACGAATAATTTTTCATTAATCGTTTTTATATTTTGTGATTATCAAAACGTAGAGAGATCGAAAAATATTAATAACGTTTTTAGGCATTATTTCTATCAACAATCTCCCTATTTTTGATGATTACAAAATTTAAACTCATTTAATGTAAAATTATTTTTAAACAAGTATTTAGTGAGTTTTATTTTTATTTCTCTCCCTTTTTGTAGAATCAAAAAGGCTTCGTCGATGAATGTTAGTAAAACCGACGGAATAAATGCTCCCCTTGATGTGTACTCCCCCTCGTTTGAGGGCACCAAGGAATCGAGCTATGGTAACTTTGCTATAAAAACAAGTTAGAAGAACTACATTAATTTTTCTAACATATAGAGCAAAGTAAGGAAAAATAATACGCAAGATAGCAATCCAAGATAAAATTACATTTTAAAGCATAATACCAAAGATCAATCATTAAACATAAATATTGTGTATAAAACACAATCGTGCATACATCAAGTTTAAATAATATGCTAGAAGCATATTAAGATGGTCATACATAAGATTAAAACTACAAAGGTCATAATATTCCTAAATTGCCATAAGAAACCATTATACTTGCTTGCAATAGGAGAGGGTTGGCCATTTATTTGAAAGCAAGAAAAGGTAAGCATGTAATATGCTTAGTTGGTTATTGGTGGAGAGTTAGGAGCGGAGGTGGTTGTTTGAAGGTAATCTTGGTGGACTTGAGGTGGTGGTTGTGGTCTAGTGAGAAGAAATTCAATCCAATTGATATCTTCACTCAAGGTTAGGAATTGTTTTTGGGTAAAGATACAACAAGGACAATAGCCAACATGTTGTTCAACTTGATCTAAGTTGATAGTGTGAGGTAAGTTTAGAGAGTAAGGAGATGAGGAAGAGTTACGTTGTGAGAGGTGCATGTCTAGGAGATTTGATAAGTCTTAAAGTTGGTTAATGTCATTCATAAGCATTTCTCTACTTGGAGATGGAGGAAGTGAAGGTTGAGTGTGGTTGTCACCTTGAGGTGAGGGAGGAGTTTGAGCATGAAGCACACTAGCAACATGTGGATTGATGAGTAAGTAAGGAAATAAGGGTTGTGTTTGAGATTGATTGATGCTTTGTGGTGGAGCTTGTCCAACATTAGTGTCACAAGAATCACTAAGTGAAAGTAAATGAGATTGTAGTGAAGCATGGTTTGAAAGAGTAGTAGGTTCATTGATAGGAGATTGTGGTTTAGGCATTGGTGTTGGTAAGTTAACATCAACCTCATTTGAAGAGTTACAATGGTTTAATTTCTTCCTCCATGTGGGTCTTACTTACATTTTGGCAACCCTTAAAGGTTTAGGTTAAGGTTTGTGAGGGGAAGACATTGGAGAGGACAAGTTTAATGTGGTGAATGTGTTGGGGATGAGGGTTTATTTATACTAGGAAGATGATGTGATTATGGATGGATGGACATTGTTAGAATACAAAACCAAGGAATATTAGTAAGAATTGGAAAAGTACGATGAGGGGTTGAAATGTTCTACTAGAGATGGTGTACTTAAGTGAAAGCTTGGACATTGTTGGAAAGTCAATCCAAGGGATGTTGGTGAGTTCAAGGAAATTATAGCTAAGTCTAGGTGAAAAGAGGGTCAAAGAGCAGAAAGAAACAGAAAAAAATTGTGTCTCAGGTGGCCGGTCCCTTTAATTTTATGGCCGGTCCCTTTAATTTTAAGGGACCGGCCCTTTTGGATTTATAGGGTGCCACCACCTAGAAAGTCCAGAAAGTCTAGGTTTTGTTTTGTTTTAGGAAATGGTAAAAAGGTAGACTGTTTTGTGGCCATTTTGCAGCAAGTCCTAGTTTTTATGGCAACTAAGACTACAATATTTAGCAAGAAAGAAGATAGGCAAGCAAAGTTGTAATTTTGTTTTAAGCATGATCAAGTCTAAGGGTATTTTAGCAAGAATAACATGTAGACAAGCATGTAAAAAGGTAAAATAAAGTCTTCAATAGAAATCATATTATACAAATAGTCTTAATACTCTAAATAGTTGTAATGCTTTTAAGAATTCTTAGACAAACCCTATGTGTTGTAAACGCATTTAAAAAAGACTTGTGTTTGCATTTATAAGCCTAGTGTGTGCCTATATGTAACAAATATGGAGTAATGATTATTTCGACTCTAAGAAGGGAAAACCTAAGAAATAATCCAAGTGTTCCTTGATTTAATGTTGCTCAAACAAAATTGTCAAAGTATATACTGGATTATATATTTTGGCATCAAATGTGAGATCATTATGCATGATTTGAAAAATATTTTAGCATATATCAACAATGTATGAAAATGGATTTTTCATGTACTCCTAGTCGTGAGAAGGATTTTGTTAAAGTGAATTGGGACTTTTATATACATAAGCAGAAAATCTTAAATTTTGGCTAAACCAAGGTTACGTAATCTTGTATGTAGATTGTTCTTTTGAAGAGTTCCCAATTTTTGATTTTGTGCAAAATAGAATCCTAGACTCATAAAGAGAAAAAAATTATCACTGTCAGATGGCCGGTCCCCTTAATTGTATGGCCGATCCCTTTAAATTTAAGGGGACCGCCCGTTAAGAATTAAGGGGGTCGCCCATCTGACAAAAAAAAATTCTTAATTTTTTGATTTTGGCATCTCAGTTTTGATTTCAGTTCATTATTCTTATTTACGATTAATCCATTATACAGTCATTTATGGTTATAGATACTAACTTATTAGCATTTATATCAATTTCATCCATCATTCCTAACCTAGACGTAAGTAATTGAAGGACTCACGTTTAAGGGGTTTAGTTAGAATATCGGCAATGTTATCTTTCGATGACACCTTTTCTATGGAAATATTTCATTTTTGAATATTGTCACGAAGTAAATGGTGACAAATCTCAATGTGTTTTGTACGAGAGTGTTGTACGGGATTTTTGCTTAAGTTTATAGCCCCTTTGTTATCACACATTATAGGAATATTATCTAACCTAATGCCATAGTCTACGAGAGCTTTTCATCCCATATTGCTTGTTTGACATGCCTTTCTAGCTCTTACCATAGATCGGCTTCGGTAAAGGAAATACAAGAGCATTTTGCTTGTTCAATAACCAAGATGACTAAACAAACAACTCCCATAAATTGCAAAATACTCCACAGGCTTTTTCGTCTACATAAACTCCCACAGTGATCATAGTCCGAATATACTACTATGGTTTCTATGCTGGACCAATTAGTATAACCATAATCCTAGTGCATATGCCTTTAACATATCGAAGATACGTTTAACCGCCTCAAGTAAGAGATTCAGATCCTCTTGGAACTGCACAAAGGCAAACACTAAAACATGATATAGTGGCCTTACTTGCCTTAAAGTAATAAAAAACTTCCTACATGACCTCTATAATTTGGTGTTAACTACTAACTCACCTTTCTTAATGTCTTTCGTGAGTATTTGTTTTTCCCGAGGAATGATAGGAGTTTTCATTGGCTAAGTCTTTAATCCAAATACAATATCATTGACATATATTTGGACAATGATGAGATTGGGGTCCTTCTTTTTAGTAAAGTAGTGGGGTTTTCTAACCATTTCCCATGGTGTAATCATTTTAATAAGAAAATCTTTCAATCAACGTACCAAGCTTTAGAGCTTGTTTGAGTCCATAGCTATTTAAGTCTATAGACATGATAATGTTTTGGCAAAGTCATCCAATGAATTCACAGAGGTTGTAGCCACGTAACCTCCTCATATGATACAACCATTAAGGAATGCACTCTTTACAACATTTGAAATAAGTGAAAGTCTAGTGCGTCATGCAAGAGCTAAAATTATGTCTTATGGATTCTAATCTAGCTACGGGTGCATAAGTTACGTCATAATCAATTCCTTCTTGTTGATTATAACCTTGGGCAACTAGCCTAGCATTGTTTCTAGATACGACACCATTTTCGTCAAGATTATTTCTAAATACCCATTTAGTTCCACTTATGGTCATATCCATAGGATTTGGGACTAATTCCCAAACATCATTTGATACGAATTGGTTTAATTTTTCTTGCATAGCAATTACCTAACTTTTATCTTTTAGTGCTTCATTTATATTTTTAGGTTCTATGGTTGAAAGAAAATAAAAGAAATTACTTTTGTCTTGGGCTTGTGATCTAAGAGTTCTTTGATTTAAATTACCTATTACATTTTCTAATGGATGACTTTTAGATTCTTTTAGGTTTATAATTTCATTATTTTCTAAAAATTTATCTTCGAGATTATTTCCTAAAGGTATTGTTTTACTATACCTAACCTCAGATAGCTCTTCTTTCGACTAAATCATCATCCTCCAGTGTGATGTTTAACGGGGAGTTTCACGAATTCACCACTAAGAGAATCCCCCTACGACTTTCATTTATGTTTTTGTTAAGAATTATATAGGCTTTGCTATTTTGAGAGTATCCTAAGAAAATACCTTCATACGACTTTGGGTCGAACTTGGTGAGGTAATCCTTTGTATTAAGAATGAAGCATTTACTTCCAAATACTTTGAAATAGTTTAGGTTTGGGGTTTTTCTTTCTCTTAATAACTCGATATGTGGTTTTCCTAAAATATGTCAATAGAGATTCTATTATTATGTAGTTTGATGTATCGACCGCATACACCAAATGTTTATGAATAGATTTTTTATTTAACATGGTTCTACCATATCTTGTAGATTGGCGGCTTCTTTCTTTTTAGACTACCCATTTGATTGTGAAATACAAGGAAGCGGAGAAATTGTGAGAAATTCCATTTAACCTTACCATAGATACCGAAATTGTAACTTTCAGTATACAAATTGCCCCTAACCATGATCCGATTCTAATAGAAATATGGATACACCAGATTTATTTTGAATCATTTTACGAAATATTCAAACTCACTGAATGCTTCAGTTTTATTTTCTAAAAATCTAGTCCACGGATATCGAAATAGTCATCAAATTACTAATGTATAACGAATTTCCTCCCTAACTACGTACGACGGTTGGCCAAAATAAGTCATGAGTAAATCATTTAAAGGCATCTAGTTTTTTTATTTTTTGTGTTTTTTTTTTTTTTTTTGATACTATATTTTTGGCTTGTGACAAGCATGAGCTTGCTTTCCCCAATTTGCAAGCGACACAAAAATGTTGGTCAATTTAATCGTAATAGTTTTCTAACTAATTCCTATAAAGCCAAGATTGAATTAAATTCATATTTTGTGTGACCTAATCTCCTATCCATAAAGTGGAGTTTTCGTCTAAAGTTGTAAACATGGTTTTTATCTTCGGTTATTTCCTAATTTCATCACATATAGCCCTTTTTTACTAATTCCTCTACCTATGACCTTTTCGTCTTTGATTATTTCGCTATCATGTTCGGTAAATACTACTTTGCATTTATTATCACATATTTGACCAACACTAAGCAAATTAAATTTTAAATTATCTACGTGCTCAACATTTTCAATAATTAGAGAGTCATGAGAAATCGTACCTTTGCCTATGATGTTGCCTCGTAAATTGCTTCCGAAAATGACGTTCCCTTCGTTATACGCTTTGCATGTAGAAAACAATTTTTGGTTACCCATCATATGCTACGAGCATTCCACTAATCTTTATCCATACTTCGTCGGGCTCTAAGTTTATTCCTAAGCATATTTCATTTGATGCTTGAGCTACAAGACAAGTTTCGTCTTTAGCCTTTTCTTCCTCATCTTCGCCACTATCACTCCATGCTCCTCCAATGAAAGCTTTTTTATTATTGCTTCTTGACGACTTTGGACATTCTCTGATGAAATGATTTGGATCTCCACATCTAAAGCATTTTCTTTCACTTTTACCATCTTTGTCACTTCTAATTCTTTTGAATGGCTTTCTTTCGTCTCGTGGTTGTCTTGCAAATCTTCCTCGTCTTTTGAAAAATTTCTTGAATTCTTTTACAGCCATGGCGTATTCTTCGTCTTCACTATCGGAATTTGAGCTATCTTCATCACTTGATTCCTTTTTGGCCTTCAAAGCAAGAGATCTATTTTGTTCTCTTTTGCCTTTGACCATTTCAGAATCATTCTTAATTATTACTTCATAAACTTTCAAGTTTCTAATAAGTTCATCAAGTGATAGAGATGTTAAATCCTTTGATTCTTCAATAGCCGTAACTTTTACGCGCCATTTAGGATGAACTGCCCTAAGAAATTTCCTAACATAATTCTTGTTAGAAAAACCTTCATCAAGTGCTTTTAGACTAGTAAAACAACTTGTTTAAAATCTAGCAAAAGCATTATCTATCGATTCCTCTTCCGGAATCGTAAATTGTTCATATTGTTGAACAAGAAGATCTATTTATAGCTTGAACTTGACAATTACCTATTTGGTGAGATGATTAATACAGTATCCCCCCTTAAAAATTTCTTTTTCCTAAATTTCTTTTGCGGTTTTACACCTGAAAATCTTCTTTATTCGTATTCTTTACTTTGGTAAGCATTATAAATCAGACCATTTTAGCTTTCATTATTTTAGCAAGTATTTCTTTTTAAGATCATCGTTTGTTTATCAAAGATCCTTTCACCCTTTTTAGTTTCGTGATTAATGGAATAGTTAGGAAATCACCATAGGGTAATAACATGCCACAGATCATAGATCTTTTGATTTCGCATAAGTTATCGAAACTATTTTTCAATAAATAAACCGTCACTCAAATAGTGGGTTGGTCTTTTTTGCATAGATTGCCCTTCTAAATATTTTTCCGATTCCATAGATCGATTCAAGTTTTAAAATACAGTTTATTTTAAAAATTTTGTTTGACGTGGCTCTGATACCAATTGTGGAAAACTAGAAGAGGGTTGAATAGTTTAACAAGCTTTTTATTGATTGTTATGTTGTTTAAAAAAACTTAGATTGACTTTATGTGATTCACAAAATTGCACACTATGATCAATTTAACTAATCAAGTAATAATGATAAGATATAAAATAAAATAAGGCCAGGATAAGAGATAAGAGATGGAAAGATCAAACCACAACACAAGGATTTATAGTGGTCCGGTAACGAAGTACCTCTTCGCCCTACTCCACTCCTCGAGCACCAAACTCAAGAGTTTTCTTCACTATGTCAACAAGTTCCTTTTAGGTGGAGAAAACCATACACAACTAAGCTTACACCAATTTCTAACACTAATTGTCGAGTTCTAATCCTAGCTAGAACCAATCTATTATAACTAATCACACCACTACATGATAATTTACTATTTGGCTTCACCACACGACTTCTTCTTTACAACACGACTATTCTTCACTTCGCAACTTCTCTACCCTTCACAACCTTTCTATACTTTTCTTCACAACTTCACTTTAACTAAACACTACCTTGATCACACCAATCAAACACTACCTACTAAGATCAACCGATTTATCTCTACTTACAACAATGATGCAACCCAGATCTACTTAGTAATACACTACTACGAAACCCACCTCACAATATACACACAAATATATTCAAGAAATGAAACAATTGCCAAAACAAGAGGTTGCAAGGACACACACTAAGTCATATAATACTTCTTCACCTTATATAGAAGTATTCTCCTTCTCTTGTCTTGAGATACAAAGCTTGGATCACTCTTTGAAACAAGGCTTTATGATTAAATTGATCAAAAGGAAAGAGAAAGGAAAGTACAACTGAAATAGAACAGAAAGAAAAGTGTTGTGCAAAAGGTGAGAAAAACAAGTGGGGAATGAGGTCTAGTAAATATATAGGGCCTACATGAATGGCTTTTTTTGTCTGGGTGGCTCCCCCCCTTAATATGGGCATCGGTCCTTTATAATTAAGGCTCCCACCCTTTATAATTAAGGGGGCCGCGCAGCCCAGACGCTCCCTTTTTTGTTTTTTCTGGGGGAGGTGTTTTTGGAATATTTCTAGCCGTTTTTGGTAGAAAATTTGAATTCAAAATATTTATTTGAATAAACCCCACATTTCTATTTAAATCCAAAAATGTTTTTGTAAAAGATATAAAAATGTTTGTGACATTTTTATAAAAAATGAGAGGTTAACTAAAAAAATTCCTTTGATTATGAAAAGCATAAACATAGTTTATTCCCCATACGCCTTTAATGAGAAAATTTCAAAAATGAAAATTTTTACTACTAATTACTTGTTTACAAATATTTTTCATTAATCATTTTTATATTTTGTGATTATCAAAACGTAGAGAGATCGAAAAATATTTATAAAGTTTTTAGGCATTATTTCTATCAACATCCTCACTTCCTTGCCCATTAACTTAATGTCCAAAAGCTTTTGTTATTCCATAATTAAGGACAAGGATGAAAGGAAGAGTCACGCCGGAACTTTGATTTTAATTAGTTAAACCAAACCAACCTCTTAAACTATGATTTTACCTGTTTTCATAAAATATAAAATACAAAAAGAATATTCTCTCAACCCCGTAGACCTCTGTTAGATTCTGTTTGAGCCTTTCCAACCTGTTCCCCTAAAGCATATTAACAACCCTCGAGTCTTGCTTATACTACATTGCAACGATTAGGTACACTGACTAGGGAGTTGTAAAACTCTTTTGCGAGTCTTACGACAACTCCATTAAAGTTTTTGGCGCCGCTGCCGGGGCAATAGTTAGGTTTTGAATTTTGTTTAGCTTAGGTCTAATCACTTGATTCCTATCAAGTGAGAATTTTATTTTTAGTATATTAGCTTTCTTATAGTTTATCTTTTCTTCGTTTTATTTGTTTCGTAAATCATTTTTGTTGACCTCTATGACAAACGAAAATCCTATCCGCACTCTTGGAGATTACTCCAGACCTAGCCACGAGGGCTATCGAAACACCATTGAGCTCCCCGATGGGAACAAAGTGGTGCCTCTATGATTCGACACTATCCGGTTGGTGCAAAACGGATGCTCATTCCACAAACATCGGTTTGAAGATCCAAACCAACATCTTAAGGATTTTCTAAAACTTGTGGAATCACTTAACCTTGATGTTGCAAATAAGGAAAGAACATGTTTATGTTTATTTAGATTTTCCCTTCGCGATCAAGCTAGCAATTGGCTTGAACGTCTTCCAGCAGATTCATCTCTACATGGGAGGATCTTACTTCTCATTTCCTTGCTCAATTCTTTCCATCGGGAAGGACTGTAAAACTTTGTAATGACATCTTGATGTTCCAAGAACATTAAGGAGAATCTACTTCTGATGCATGGACTCGTTTCAAGGACTTACTCTAAAAAGTCCCTTATCATGGCATCGATCTTTGGCTCCAAATCCAAATATTTTATGATCGCCTCGACCAAACCCTGAGAAGAACCGTAGACTATGCCGTTGAAGGCCAGCTCATGAAAATGAGCGCGAAAAAAGCCTGGGCCACTATCGAGAAGTTAGCTCAATATGAGGAAGAGAGATGGAATGACCCCGTCATCCCAGAAGGAAGGAGCCTCGACCACGAAAACCCCGACATTGAAAAATTACTAGGGGTCATGGAATGTAAAGTTGGTGCACTGATGGAGGAAGCAATCTTACTAATGAAAAGAAGTGGAAGCGTGTTCGAAATGACAAGCAACTTAGGATATCGACTACCGCTAGAACCATCACGCCACGAAGCATTCAAGGATCTGGTGATGAATTTCATTCTTGACTAAGAAGAAAGAGTTAAGCAACTCAAAGAATACATAGGAGTAATTGGAAGTGATTTCATGCAACTCTCTCTGAAGGTTGTAGAGAAATTAAAAGATGAAATAAGGAGGGAGGAAAATAGGGTAAAAAAGATTGAAAAGATAACAAGGTATCCCGGCACCGAGGATCCAAACTCCTTTAGCAATCATAAATTCCCCAACTCCTTCCACGCTCACAACTTCATCTCACCAAAGCCACTCTACATTAGGTACGTCCATACCATTCTTCCCAACCTACCTCCCGGGAGAAAATATTCACACGGTTTTAAACCAGGCATCAGGAGTAAACGAACTGCCAGTTTTCAACAAGACGCGGGAAACCCATTAGTTAGCCAAATGATGCCCAATCGACGCTTACCTTTTGGAGATAATTGCCAAATAAATAGGAAGTCCCTTCCCCATAACCTTTTCAAAATCAATAATAGAAACCAAATGTTTGATCTCAGGAGGGGGGGGGGGGAGTAATCTTTGTCGGGTATTGAAAACTATTTTGGGGAGACTTTACAAACAAAGTAAATGCGACGGCGTCAGAAAATTTTGCAACGCCGTTACTTCGGTCCTATCGGGATAAAACCCAAACACCCATACTCACTTTTTCTTCATAAACTTTTCAACCCACAAAAGAGAAAACGTACAAAATCATCATCAATCTTGCTATTTCTTGGGAAATCATCTCCACTCGGTAAGTAACCCACCTAATTCGTTTCCAATCCTTCTTCCATCTTAATCTAATACCTAGGTTATTTGATTTCAATCAAGTTTCCCAATTGCAAACTCTAGAACAAGTAAGTCAATTTGGGGGGTTAATCTTACACGAATCCAAGTAATCAATCTTTGGTTTTGATACTAGATTGTATAATCTTGATACATTATCAAAAACAATTCGGATTTGGGTAGGAAAACCACTATTTTTGAGCAAACCCATTTGCGTTCTGATCTTAAGGGGGTGTTTGGAAATGGGTTTATAAAAAAATAATAACTTAGTCTTCCCGCGTAACTTGAATATTCAAACAAAAGTACTCTGCGACGGCGTTGGAGATTTTCTTACGCCGTCTGGATGGTCTGATCAAACTCTCTAATTTCAATCCGGTTTGTTTTGGATTTGGTGAAGACAATGAGCAAGTGGACTAGGACTGGGAAGAGCATAAGGGGGAAAACCTCTAGATCCTAAGAGCCTACAATGGAGGACAATGTTCAGGAATTTAGAGTGTTTGACAATGATATTGATGACATCAAATAACGTCACTTTATTATATCATTTATCCCATCTATTTTGCCCACTTTTATATAATTATTTCATTATTTGGTATTTAATTGCTTTAAAGTTGATAAATGTAGTAATTCAGGAGTGTTTTGTGAAGACAAGCTAAAAGGCGCATAATTTGGAGCTAAAACAAAGATATTTAAAGATTACTAATTTCTGACCAATACGCCGTATCCAACAAAAGAGATACGACGTATCCGCGCCAAGACTTCACAAGAAAACGTGTTTGACCAATTCCTAATACGATGTATCCTTTCTGTCTACATGCGTCGTATCCATGAAGATAACTATTCAAATATATAGTAAATAAGTAAATTGGGAATGATATCACTGATTGATTATAAACGTAGCACGCACTCTAAGGAATCCAGGCCAATACGCCGTATCGACCTTGCCAGATACGGCGTATTGAGTCTTTTTCAGACACTATAAATAGAAGACTCAAAAATGAGTTTTCAGTGTGCAATATCATATTATTTATACGATACTCACTAAAGACGAATTTTAGAAGAGAAGATCAGCCATCAAGGTCAAGCATTGATCACGAATCCATAAAAGACATCGTGTAATTTTTACTCTCTTAATCTTTCAATTTTTAATTGTTTGATTACACTTGTATAATTACAATGGTTGTAGGCTAATACCCTCAGGTATTAGCCATCTTAATGAAAGTTCAATGTTTGGTTTGTTTTAAAATTGATTTCTTAATTTATCGTTGATTGTTTAATTATGTTTATCACCTCATACTTGTTTATGTGTTTGAATATGCGACCTATTATTCAACTGGATCTAGTGATACGGACCAAGTAATCTAGATACCGGGATAGCTCTCCATATCGTGTTTCATATTACTGGATCAATAGGATCACAAATAACGTTCTGTCTTTGTCTTTAAATTATGAGCTTAGTTAGACCGGTAGGTAACCCGTTTATGTTTCAGCAATCATGCTCTTAATTAACTGATAAAGATTGGAATACTGGACTACCAGTATATAAAACACCGTCAAACAATAAGTGGGTAAAGTCCCGTTGGGCTAGGGTTTCAACGGGATCACCGCTACTTTGATTCCCTAAGATAGATTATAATTAAACTAAAGGATGCTTTATGCGGATGCGTTAATTGTGAAAGGATTAATCGTGTCTAGGTCTTAGGATGATGTCCCGCCTAAGTCTTAAGAATGATATGCCACTTTGAGATAAGTAAATCATTGCACTAAAACAAACAAACCAACATTGAACCGGATTTAATATGGCTAATACAGTTTTCTATCATTTGGCTTGTATCGCTTTTCTATCTTCTAATTTTCTTCTTTTGTGTTTATTGCCTATTGAGTTGATATTTGTTTCCATCAAACCTGTGCCTGTCTCTCAGGCTGAAAACCCCCATATCATTAGACAACGTATATACCATAGGTTTAACCAGTAAATAGACTAATTAAAATACGAATAGAATATATGATTAATGTTCCACTCTTAGTGTTTGACACCCTACTTACCGCGAACTCTATCTTGACCTGGTACATTGCTCGTTAAAGTGTTGTTTTAGATTTGTTGGCTAAATATAAATTTAAAACTTGATAATCAAATAATTGACCCTACACGACATCACATCAGATATCCACCAAGGAAATTACTTCACTATTTCAAAGCGTCTAATCCACCCTGGAGACTTCATTGACTGGGACAGCCTTGCCACTCATGGTCTTGCTAGGGAATTCTTCGATAGCATCAACACATATACCTTCATCGAACCCCAACGGGCAAATATATTTCAAATAAATGAACAAGTTTACCGCGAGCTAGTATGGGATTTCTTTGCCTCTTTCGAGTGACTTCTCTCCTTGCAGGTACAACTCCGCTCATGTAGGTGTTTCATATAGGCTAGGAGGAGAAGATAGGACTATGTCTCTTTTGGAGTTGTGGCGGAGGATTGGATTGTATTTTGAGAAACAATCAAGGTTGGCTAGCACTTAGAATGGATTGAATAGAGGTGAGACAGTAAGGGCTGAGCTTGTGACAATGAGGTTTTGGCCAAACATTAGGGATGGTGATTTCGTCGTGGGAGGAACGACTATCAAAAGAGTTAGGGATCCAAAGGTTAGGTTGGCCCACCGTTTAATAGCGCCGACCATCTTGGGTAGGAAGGAATCAAACCACCGGGTCACCGTAATTGATCTCTTTTACCTCTATTGCATTTATGGCAAAGAGGTCACTTGCAACATATACTATTGGTTGGCCCGGTATCTTAAAGGCGTCAGGGATAAGGATTTGATTTGTGGAGGAATGTTTGTAACTAGAATTGCTAGGTCTTTTGGATTGCAAACTAATGCTATGGTGGATGCTTTGAGTGTTGAGACTAGGGCACACATCTTCAAAAAGAAGTCTTTGGTTGCCATGAATGTCTTGATGGATCTCAGTAGAGGGACAAACTGTTGGCCTGCAACACGTCAGGTTGGGTAAAATGATGAAGTCGAAGAGGCAGCTAATAAAGAGGTTGTGGTTCTACCGAGGTGTATCGTAACATGAGCCAGGGTAACTGGCAGGTTCGCCAAGCACGATGGATGCACCAACAAGATGAGTGTTGATGGAAAATTAACGCTTGGATGAGGCGGCAGGAGGAGCAAGCTAACTGGATGTATGACCACACTGTTCGCCATTTCCAGTACTTGTCCACCCGCGACAACCTGGATCCCCACCTCCAGATTGATCCATTCCTCAGGCCTGAAGCCGACTACCCTCCATATGGCTACCTTGGGTATGAGTACTGTCCTGACCCCTCACATGATGGCTCTTTTTGATTGTTCCTGTTTAATCCTACACTCTTTATTATCTTTCATTGTTGAACAAGTATGGTCTATAATAGTTTAGGATTTGGATCTTTGAACTTTTATTCTGGTTATCTTTATGAATCATTATCTATTAGCTTATTGAATGTCTTGTCTTTTAATTCTTTATTCTTTTATGTTTGAATTATTTGTAATCATGCTTTGTTTTGTTTTTAACCTTGTCTTATTAACAATCAAAGACATTTTGCATAAAATAAGTGTAGGTGAAAAATATCCAGTTTATAAGAACCAATTCAAACATATAAAATAAATTGTTTAGACTAATTCGCGTTAGTTTCGAGTCATATGATTGTACTGATTAATCTCAGGTTTTATGCAGTATTTTATACAGGAAATAACTAATAGAATTGCGTGCAGAAAATTTTTCAAGAAAAACAAAAGTAAAATTTTCACAGTGTGTGGAGACGGCTTCAGGATTTGCTCCTAACGGCGTCGCGCCTCCAAACCTGTGAAAATTTTGCTATTATTTTCAAAAAATAATTTGTAAAATTTGTAATTTTCTTATAAACCTGCAGAAACCTATGATTGCATCATCGCTTTCATCCTATCTTTACTACTTTCATAGAGTCAACCCTAAAAGTTTCGTTGTATATATCATTATCCCTTAGATTTTACGCCAGGTGTAGTTGTCTTGTCTTTGATTTATAGGTTATATTTGATGAGAAGAAGCTTGGAAGCTCTTAGGAATTTTCCAAATGACGATTCTTGGATGACGATTTAACCAGTTATCGCATGTTTCTTCTTCATTATTGAGCAAACCAAGGGAGTACTAGTTTCTTTTACTTGTTTTCTTTTCCCTTTATTCGTTTTACGGGTACTTTTAAAGAACATTAGGGACAATATTCATAATAAGTGTAGGGGAAATAATCCTTAGAAACTATTCCTTCAATTGTCATTTGCTTGTTCCTTAAAATGATGGGTAATATATCGAAACATAGCGTAGAAGGTAATTTTGACCTAAATTTATTTTTTTTATGACACATACCGACGAAAACCGAGTATTATTAACGTCTCATGGATAGGAATTTATATGATTAGCACAAAAACCCTCAAATTTCACCCTAAAAATGTGTGGTTTGCCTTTAGATCTATAGGAATTCGGGTATCCATTTTTGAAACCCAAGATAATTTTACCTTTAGCTTTCTCAAGTTAAGGAAAGAGCAATCATGTGTATCTATTCCATCGTTATGGATGTATATGTGTGATTTTGTCTCCTTTCTAGAGCATTGGTATCGGTTAAAATTATATGAGTGTAACGGTAGTGTATTAAATTCTAATACTTGTGTTTGTGATGCATCCCGAGATCGCATAGCGAGAATTAGGATTTGCTAAATGATAAGAGGCACTAGGATTAACCTATGTTTTAAACCTGTAATTGTTATGATGGTCACATCGATCATATAACTATCCCACACCCTTGTCATGCACTCATTTTTAGTGCAAGATACCCCTAGTACAACCCTCCGAGCCTATCCTTTTTACGGTTTCCGTAAATTTTTGGTTAATCTGGACTTTTATTGAAGAGCATTGTTAACCCTTAAACCAATTGTTACACCCAAATCGCCTTAGCCTACCTTGTATGTGCTCATTTTTAGTACATTATTGTTTTAACCCAAGTTAATTATTTGAGTGCACGGTTGCTAAGTCCTTATCCTTGTATATACTGTTTTAGAACGATTGGGATTCATGATAGTATTTATCTTATGAAGAATTGGGGAAGAAGTAATTTATTACCCCCAATAGAGCTCAATAAGCTCCATGTTATGTTGATCCACCTCAATTCGGTTCATTAGTTAGATTATAATTATGAGTTCTAAAACTCAAGTGTAAGGGTGTGTTTATAGACCCCAAGTTATGATGTGTTATGTTAAAAAAACAGAAAAGAACAAGGAAAGAGATTGATGTAGAGTTTGTATATCTTCGTCCGAGTCTTTGGCTTCGCAACCCAATCAGCGTATATTCTTATAAATAATTAGCTAACCTTTTCACCCCAAATTCACCCACAAAGCCACCCCTAAATATATCCCATTCATTTCCGTTTCCATTAATGTTATCTTACACCTACACATTACAACCCTTAAAAGACCTCTTGGATAGTAATGACTAGTACTTGCGCCTAGCGGTGGAGGTTTGATCCTCTACCAAGCCTATGGTAATTTATATGTTATGACAGGTAATGAGTGTTATTTTCCCGTTTCCCCATATTGTTATAATTCAGTATACACCTGAGAGAAAAAGAGAATCCAAACACTTATGTAAGGTGCTAGTATATGCTTTCCGTGCTCTTAATTACGAGGTCTAGAAGGTTGTGTCGTAAACTGATTTTAAAGAGCAGGTTAAATGCCCTTATAATTGCTATTGTCTAGGTAGAAAAGCCTATTTGCTTGGGGACAAGCAAATCCCAAGTGTAGGGGTATTTGATGAGGTGCCATTTTATATACTTTTTCAAGGTCATTTAACCCCCTAAATCATGCAAATATGCTCAGATTATGTGCTTAATCGTTTGTTTTTGTATTTTTAGTACTTGGATGGCTTTTGGAGGAAATACATGTGACTTAGGCTCAATTGGAGAAGAAACGGACAAGACCACAACTCAACACCAACTATCATGAAGAAATTCCTAACAGTAGATGGAGACGGCGTCGCAAACCATAAGCGACGGTGTCAGGATCATTCAAGAGACGACGTCAAATATTTCTAAACAGCGTCAGAATGTAGCCGACTAAAAGAAACCCTAGAAGATTCTACGTGGCGACGGCGTCTGAGAGATAAAGCGACGCCGTCGCGCCTCTTTTTCTATATATACAAATCCATTTTTAGGGTTTTAGTGTGTAACTTTTTGGAGACGAACCCTAGTTTTAAAGGACGATTTTAGCAGCCTCTGGGCTCGTTTTAATGTGTCAAAACCCTCTTGTAACAGCCTCAACAGCATGATTTAATCAGGTGAAGTTCATTTATCCTTTATCACTCAATATGTCTATGTGTTTTGTGATAAATTCTTGTTCTTAATTATTTACCATGCAAGGCTAGATCTATTAGTATTTGCTTATGATTGCATGAAACTTAGTTTGTAGATCCTTTTAAAGTTGCTTCTTGTGATAGATGTGCGCGTTAGGCTTTAGAAAACTGGCCATATGATATTAAATTGGCATAAATGTCTAGGGAAACGTGAGTGTGTAGAAAGAATACCATCGGTAACAGTCTTCATACTACCTTACCCCTAATATGGTTGATCCCTCTTAAGGTATTTTAATTGCATGTAATGTACTCTTAGGGGCCTTGTAATAGTCTTCATACTACCTTACTTGTGCGTTGCCTTAACGGAATATTACAATAGACAATAGGCTCATGTAATCTGTTCATGACTTTGGAAATAATTACATAACTCTTCACAAGTGTGACAAAGCAAAAACACTAGGATAAGCAATCTAGGGAGTAATACATGATTAAATGAACACAATCTTTTATCATATTGTTATCACCAGTAGATTAGTTAATTATTTAGTTTAATAGCTAAAACTAACCACATCTCCAATATATGATTTCTTTCATAATATATAAAAACACAAAAAGAATCTTCCCTCAACCTTTATAATTCTGTTAGACCGTGATCAAGCCTTCCCAACCTATTCCCCTAGAGAATGATAACAACCCCGAGGCTTGCCTATACTACTACTACAACGGTTAGGTACTCTGCCTAGGGAGTTGTAAACTTCGTGTAGAAGTCTTACAACGACCACATTAGTTTCGTATATCTGTAGAAGCTTTCGTATCTGTGGCTTCGTATTTATAGGTTTGTTAGTTCTACTTGCTTGAATCCTTTCAAGTGAGACTTTAATTCCGCATATTAGCTTTCTTGTAGTCTATATTTTTCTTTGTGCCCTTAGTTCGTAACATTTGTAAATTTGTAAATTATAATGAATAGGTATGGTTATTTTAGCGTAGGTATGTTGATGTATTCTTTCGTAATCAACTTTTGGTGTTCCAACAACATCAAGATGAATCTCTCTACGATTTGTGGACTCGTTTCAAAGACATAATCCGAAAAGTCCCGAATCATGGCCTTAGTATATGGACCCTAATTGAAATCTTTCTTAAACATCTCGACTCGTTATCCTGACATATCATCAATTTGATAGCGAAAGGGGATCTTAGGGAGTTTAGTGATATAGGAGCATGGTATGCCATAGAGGATTGTGCCCAATATGATAAAAAAATGTAGCGACCCAACAAGCACTATTTTTGATAAAACAATAGCAAATCCAAATGCTCAAATAGTTAGGGATGATATGGTTAGGGTACATGTACCTTGGTACATGGTATGGTTAGATTATGATAAGCATGTAGATAGCCTAAGTACGATGGATAATGAGGTAGGAGTTACAAGCCCTGAGAGTACCACACAAACCCTACCGTCATTTAAGGAATACACACCTCCCGTGACTTACCCGAAATAAGTAAAAAAGACTTTAGGAACCCTGATAGAGGTAGAACCTTTAAATGAAACAAAACTAGAGGAAGTAGGCTTGAATTGTAATCACAACACTCCTTTTAGTTCTAGGGAAGTTCCTAGTTTTTATGGACCGGAGCCTTAAACTTTACTCAATAGTCCATCCTTAGATGTAAGTCTAAGAGACGTAATAGGCCTCAAACCACCCATTAAACCACATAGTCCAGATAGTTCTAGGAGGAAGGTAGTAGATTATTTAACAACTCAAACACCGCCTTTACCTCACGTGGCAAATTCCCATCCTAAGGGTGTGTATAGTTATTATAACCCAGGTATAGATGACCCTAAGAGACATTATGGATTTAAACTGGGTTTATTAGGAAAAAGTGTATCCCTAGGTGTTGATATTTCAAATTAGGAGATGTTTGATGATGATTAGGGATTAGAATCTAAGGAAGTTTCTCCTCTAGGAGAAAAACTTAGTTTATTTGATAGGCCAAATAAAGTAGAGAGAGGTAGAATTCTAGAAGCACACTGTTTAGAGTCTATTCTTCAACAACAAATTCCTCAATGTATGGCTCCTTCTCATCAAGATGGTATGTACCGTTACTATCACCAGCACCTGAACTCAAGTGTAGGGGAACCCTCCCCTTTATCTGTTAAATAAGGGTAGACTCAGGCTAGTGACTCGAACAAAAACAAGCTCTTTTTATGAGGCAACCCAATTTTACTTTTTCCACACATTAGGAGTGTTATGTGTTTTATTCTTTTCATTTTATTCTATTTGTAATCATACTTTGTTTTGTTTTTAATCTCGTCTTAATTTCAATCAAAGGTATTTTGCAAATAAGAAGTGTAGGGGAATCTATCCGGTTTTTGATCCAAGTTCAAGCATGTTAAATAATTTGTTTAGATTAATTCGCGTCAGTTTCAAGTCATATGAGTAAATTGTCAAATCTCAGGTTTTATGCAGCCATTTGTACAGGAATTAACTTATGGAATCAAGTGCAGGAAATTTTTCATCAAAAACAAAAATTTCGTTTTCACATAACGTAGAGACGGCGTCACGATTTACACGCGACGCCGTCACCATGACACTTGTAACGGGGTCAGGATTTTCCTGACGGCGTCAAACGCCCAGGTCCAGAAAACTTAAAGTTTTTAATTATTTTTGAAAATAAAACTTGTACAACATTTAAAATATGTACTCTTCTGTTATAAACATGCAAAACCAATGAGTTTGATAATTCTCTCATCCTATCTTTACTGCTTTATCGAGTCAAACCCTAAATTCATATTGTATATTTGTTATGCACATTTTATGCGGTGTAATTGTATTTGTCTTTGATTACATGTTATATTTGATGAGAAAAAGCTTGGAAGTTCTTAGGAGGTTTCATTGGACAATTCTTGGATGACGATTTAATTAGTTATCGCATGTTTCTTCTCCATTATTGAGTAAACCAGAGGAGTACTAGTTTCTTTTCCTTGTTTTCTTTTCCCTTTAATCTGTTTTTACGGGTACTTCTATAGAACATTGGGGACAATGTTGAACTTAAGTGTAGGGGGAAAATAAGCCTTAGAAACTATTCTTTCATTTGCCATTTGCTTTGTCCTTAAAATGACGGATAATATATCAAAACATAGCATAAGAGGTAATTTTGACCCAAATTTAATTTTTTATGACACATACCAACGAAAACCGAGTATTAATAGCGTCTCATGGATAGGAATTTATATTACTAGCACAAAACCCCTCAAATTCCACCCCAAAAAATGTGAGGTTCGCCCTTAGATATTATACTTTTAGCTTGTTCGAGTTAAGGAGTGAGCAATCATGTGTGTCTATTCCGTCATTACGGATGTGTATGTGTGGTTTTGTTGACTTTTCTGGAACATTGGTATTGGTTACTTTAGGATTATAAGAGTGTACCAGTAGTATATTAAATTCTAGAACTTGTTTTTGTGATGCATCTTGAGATCGCATAGTAAGTATTAGGATTTGCTTGATAAGAGGCATTAAGATTAACCCACGTTTTAAACCGGTAATGATTATGTGTATGGTCAAATCGATAATATAACTATCCCATCACCCTTGCCATGCATCATTTTTTGTGTTAGGACTTACACATAGTACACACGCCTCCGCAGCCTATCCCCTTGTCTCGGTTCTTGTAATTTTTGGTTAAGCGGATTATTAATAAAAGAAGCATTTGTTAACCTAAACAATGTTTACACCCAAATCGCCTTAGCCTACCTTGTATGTACTCACTTTTAGTACATTATTGTTTTAACCCAAGTTAATTATCCTTGTAAATATTGTTTTAGGACAATTGGGATTCATGGTAGTATTTATTTCACCGAAGAATGGGAAAGAAAAGTTAAGTCAATACCCCCATATATTTGTTAGATGATCTCCATGTTATTTTGATCCACCTCAAATCGGGTCATTAGTTATAATATTAAAATTCGCGTAATGTAAAGTGCTCAAGTGTAGGGGTACGTGTTATAAACCTCATGTTATGATGTATTATATTATTCAAAAAAATATAGAAAAGAAAAAGAAAGAGATTGATGTAGAGTTGTGTAGAGTTTGTATATCTTCGTCGGTTCTTGGCTAGCAACCAAACCAACGTGTATTGTAAATTAATTAGTAACCTTCCACTACCAAATTCACCCAAGCCACCAAATGTATCATCCAGTTTTCGTTTCCATTAACATGTTATCTTACACCTACACCAATGCTTGCGCCTAGCGGTGGAGGTTTGATCCTTTACCAAGCCTATTGTAATTTATATGCTATGACAG
The DNA here is from genome assembly GCA_026074375.1 of Tanacetum coccineum. Lineage (NCBI taxonomy): Eukaryota > Viridiplantae > Streptophyta > Magnoliopsida > Asterales > Asteraceae > Tanacetum > Tanacetum coccineum. Next base: position 31,642 of record BQNB010024066.1, read on the forward strand.
GTAATGAGTGTTGATTTTTCGTTTCCCCCTTATGTTATAATTTATTATACAACCGAGTGAAAGAGAGAATCCTAAACACTTATGTGAGGTGCTTTATAGTATTACTTTCATGCTTTTTATATTACAAGGTCTAGAAGGTTGTGTTGTAAAATACTTTTAAAGAGTAGGTAAAATGACCATCATATTGCTATTGTCTAGGTAGAAAAGCCATTTGCTTGAGGACAAGCAAAAACTAAATGTAGGGGTATTTGATGAGGTGTCATTTTATACACTTTTTCGGGGTCGTTTAACCCCCTAAATCATGCATTTAGGCCAAAATCAGGTACTTATCGTTTCCTTTCAGGTATTCAGTGTTTAGAAGGCCATTTGGAGGAAATTCAACGTAACTTGGCTCTTTGGAAAAAGAATAACGACAAATCTACGACCTACACCAACATCTCAAGAATTTCTACTCAGAGGCTGGAGACGGCGTCACAGATTACACGTGACGCCGTCACAATTCATACCAAGACGGCGTCACAAGATCTCAAGACGACATCAGAATGCACGACCCAACCCATTATCTAGAATATTCTACTCATGATGGCGTCACAATTAAAACGCGACGCCGTCACAGCGATTTTCCTATATATACAAACCCAAAATTAGGGTTTTAAGTGTGTAACTTTAGAGTAAAAGAAAGGGACGAACCCTAGTTCGTTTAGCAGCTGTTAGGGATGATTTTAGGGCCTCAAAACCCTATTGTACTTCCTTCAATTCATGTTTTAATCAAGTAAGACTATCTTAATCATTCAATATGTCTATGTGTTGTTTGATTCATTATTATTCTTGCTTTATCTTTAACATGCTTGGCTAAACCTTCTATTGTGTTTATTTATGATTGTATGAAACCTAGGATGTAGATCTTAGTGGTGTTGCTTCTTGTGATGAATATGCATGTTAGGTCTTAGAAAACCAGCTTTTGTCTGTATCGCTGTTGATATGTCTAGGAAAACATAATTGTGTAGAAAGGATACCATCGGGTAACAGTCTTCATACTACTTGCCACTTTATATGGTGATCTACTCTTATTATTTTAAATATTCATTATATACTCTTAGGGGCCTTGTAATAGTCTTCATACTACCTTACTTGTGCGTTGCCTTAACGGAATATTAAATAGACGGCGGGTTCGTGTAATTCGTTCATGACTTAGGAAATAATTACATAGATCATCACAAGTGTGACAAAGCAACAACACTAGGAGAAGCAATCTAGGGAGTAATACATGATTAAATGAACACAATCTTTTATTATATTGTTATCACCAGTAGCTTAGTTTATTATTTAGTTTAATAGCTAAAACCAACCAAACCTCTCAAACATATGATTTACTGCTTTCATAAAATATAAAAACACAAAAATAATCTTCTCTCAACCCTTAGAATTTTGTTAGACCGTGATCAAGCCTTCCCAACCTATTCCCCTAGAGAACGATAACAACCCCCGAGTCTTGCCTATACTACATTACAACGATTAGGTACTCTGCCTAGGAGTTGTAAAACTTCTTGTAGAAGTCCCTTACGACAACCGCAACACTTTATCATCCTTAGTTATTTCACTACCATCTTCTGTAAACAAAACTCTACACTTATTATTACAAATTTGAACGAAACTAAATAAATTAAAAGCTAAGTTGTCTACGTGTTCTCGTTTGAAATAGTAAGAGATTCATTAGAGATCGTACATTTGCCAATGATTTTTCCTTTTAAATTACTTCCAAAAACAATGTTACATCCGTCGTATGATTTGTATGTTCAGAAGAGACTTTTGTTTCTCATCATATGTTTGGAGCAACCGCTATCTTTAATCCATTCTTTCAGCTACAAACCAATTCTCAAGCATACCTATTTAAAAAAATACAAACTCAAGCGCTTGGTGCCCAACATCTCATAAGTCTAAAAATGTTAGTGTTGTACATCCCTTGAATTTGTTGCATTTAGTTAGGATATTAAAATAGGATACAATTTCCCATATGCATGTATCCTTGTGTTTGATTGTTATTTCAATTCATGGGATAATGGTTTTGGTGGTAAGGTCCACTAGAATTTCTTCTAGGTTGAAGTGTGTTGTATCTTGGTTGAGAAGAATTACTTCTTCTAGGTGGATGTGTTTTAGACCTAGACTATATTTTGGCAATTCCTAAACCATTCTTAAGAGATGATTTAAGAGGTGGTATTTTGGAATTTTCGATGTTCTTATGTATTAGCTTCTTTCTAACAATTACAAAAATGTGTTCTGCCACTTTTTGGCTGGTCGACGGATCGACGGATCCAGGCGTGGTGGATCCGTCTGCCTTTATGGTGGATCCGTCACCTTCCAAAACAGCAGCCGACCCAACAAAACTCATCGTTTTGTTTCGCTGGTTGGACGCGCTTTATTTATCAAACCCGTAACCTATTTTACTACTCGCGTTGACTTTGAACATTAAGCATTTCATTTAGTGAATTAGAACTTTGATTGAATTTGACTTGAGTTTCTTTAAGTTTAGCGTTTTCTAAATGAAGATGTTGACATAACTCACAACTGATGTCAACTTCTTTGTTTCTCTCAAGTTTCTTAATTTTCTCTTTTAACTCTAAAGTTTCTTTTTCTAAAAGCTCTCTTTTAGTTTTCAAAATTTTATTTTTTGATGATTTTTTAAGTAATCCTCACATAAGTTATTATACTCAAACTGCATACTACCATCATCTAAAGAAGAAACATTATCACTAAAATAAGATGATTCAAGAGTTACCTCATTTGACGATTAAGCCATGAGACAAGTTTCATCGTTGGTTTTGTCCTCGACTTCATTTTCGCTATCGCTCCAACAACCTCCCATAAAAGCTTTTTGATCCTTGTTTCATGGAAGCTTTGGACATTCGCTAATGAGATGATTCGGATCACCGCTTCTAAAAAATTTCCTATCACTCTTGCTTTTCTTATCATCTCTTTGTTGGAATGACTTCCTCTCTTCACATGGTTGCCTAACAAATCAACCCTTTCTTCTAAAGAACTTTTTAAAGTTTCTTACGGCTATAGCATATTCTTCGTCATCGGTTTTGGATGTCAAAGTTTCATCATCACTAGACTCTTCCTTAGCTTTCAAGGTAATGGACTTTACCCTTTCCTTTTCGCCTTTGTAAATTTTTGGAATCCTTTTCCATTACTACTTCATGTACTTTGAGATTACCGATAAGCTCGTCTAGAGCTAGTGATGACAAATATTTTGATTCTTCAATCACTGTAACCTTTTCTCTCCATTCTTCAATCACTGTAACTTTTTCTTGCTAGAAAAACCTTCATCAAGTGTTTTAAGACTAGTAATGATAATGTTAAATCTAGCAAAACCGCTATCAATAGATTCATCTTCAAGGATAGTAAATTGTTCATATTGTTAAACAAGAAGATCAATTATATTATCATTTGCTTGGCTATTACCTTGATGTGTGATTAACAACGATTGCCAAATATATTTAGCCGTACTACACATAAAAATTCTTCCGTACTCCTTTTTAGGTAAAGCATTATAAAGAACCATTTTAGCTTCATTATTTTTAGAAAGTTTCTTTTTAAGTTCGTCGGTTTGTTCTTCAAAAGGAACTATTTCTAAAACTTTGGTAACTTCGTTTTTGGCAACCGGTGGAAAATCACCATTCATGATAATATGCCAAAGATCTAAATCTTTTGCTTTCACATAAGTTTCAAATCTATTTTTCCAATATATAAAACAATCGCTTTCGAAAAGTGGTGGTCTTTGCATAGATTGCCCTTCTAGATATTTATCAGAATCCATAGATCGATTCAAGCTTTAATGTACAATATACGTTAAAGATCTTGGGTGACCTTGGCTTCTGATACCAATTGTGGAAACTAGAAGGGGGGTTGAATAGTTTTTACCATTTTAAAATTAAAACTTAGATTGTCTACTTATGTGAAGTCAAGAGATATAAACAAGTGTATATGATAGCGATGTAATAAATGAATAAGTAAATGCGGAATATAAATAAGTAAAGATAGGAAAGATCAAACCAATGACACAATGATTTATAGTGGTTCGGCTACGAAGCTCCTCTTCGCCCTACTCCACTCCCCGAGTACCCAACTCGAGAGTTTTCTTCACTATGTCAACAAGCTCCCTTTAGGCGGAGAAAACCGTACACGTCGCTTACACTTTTTCCGGTACTAAGCTAAATACCGAGTTCTACTTCGAGATAGAACCAATCTAACACACTACGTATTTTAAGGCCTAAAATACTAACCTATCATACACATATGATAACACAACACAAGTAGATGAAAGTAGATAAATATCACAAACGTGATGACTCGATTAAACTAATAACACTTGAAGCTTGATGTCTTCTTTTGTGTTCTTCACTAAAGAGTGAAATGATTGGATCACTTGTAATGGATTATAGAACAAGTGCAATGATCAAAGAATGCAAGAGAGAAAATAAATATGTGCAAGAAAAGGATTGAAAGAAGTGTTTAAAATGAAAGCAAATGACTCCTATTTATAGGCAATGTTCAAATTCAAATTCTGGCCATAACAGCTTGCTACACGGATCCATGGATATGTCGTAGTCTGGATTCGTCTTTAGTTATGGTAGATCTGTGTGATGCAGTTGGTAGTTATTTTGTATTTTAGTGATTAACCTCAAATCTTAACAAAATATTCTTATGTACTTAAAAATCAGATTTAATAGATTCTTCTAGAAGAAAATATTTTTTAACATGAAAATGAAAAGATTTTCTAGATTTGAGAAGATTTGAAAAGATTGTTTCCATTTATGGTTAATCCTATTTTGTCTTATTGATTAATATAACCAGCTTATATTTAATCATGTGTTTACTTGAAATCATTTGATTAGTAAAGGTTTATGCAAATGATTAAGTTTGTATGGAAGAAAAAATATTTTTCTTTGATCATTAACTACGCTTTATAACGCCATATTCATACCTTAAGTAATTTTCGTCGTCAAGTAAACTTACGACCAAATAACTTGTTTTCGTAAACTTTTACGTAGTATGACATTATATTTGTTATTATTAAAATTTGAAGATCATTAAATATAAATATCGTTTTTACATGAATAATTGTATTAACACATTTTCTATGACCTTTAGCTAGCGTTTTACTATTTTTACTAATAGTGCAATCTACTTTAGTAAACTTAACTACGCAATCATCATCAACCCGGGTCTCGTTTTGATTATAAACGCAAAACCGCAATTATGCTTTATTAGAACCGAATCGGACGAAAATAAAAGGTATTAGCATGAATCGAATCGAACCGAAACCGGACCGTACCGACATTTCGTCCGATGGTCGTTTGGCCAAACAACAACTACACAAGTAACAATACCTGTATAGTAACATTTGTATGTGTTTGATCTATATAGTTGTTGAAGTTGAACCCATACCCTATTATTGATGTTCGTGTTAGGCTAACTTGTTGTTTAGACACGATGAATCGTAGCGTCCTCGATTTTGCAAGTGGCGAAGAAGCATGGTATGGTGGCGAGCCAAGTGGCGAAGCCACGTCGGAGTGGCGAGCTGGCTTCGCCACCATACCCCATGCTATTAGAGTACCACTTTCATGGTTTTCATTAATTAATGCAATTGTGTTGATGTTATTGGTTTGTATAATTGTATTTATGAGTTTAATTTGGAGATGAGGTATGATTATGATTTGGCTAATATTGTGAATCCGTAATTGATTATTCACTTTGATATTTCACTAGTTTTATAACCCGTGCACGAACGAGACTTAGGCAGATAATGTTATGGAGAATAATATTTCGTCAACTATATTTTGAAGTTAAATATTACAACAATTCAATTCATTAATCAATGGTTTTGTAATGTTTAAATTTTTTTCTAGAAAATTATATTCTTGAATACTTATATAGTTATTTTTTACATATTTTTTCATTATGTGTTAATAGATATTGTATAGATTTTTGTTGCACTAAGGATTTGACTTTGTTTTAATGGCATGATGTTTAGGTTTATCTTGTTTAAATTTAACTACTGATATCATGTTATAGACAGTATGTGTGCTTAGTAGCGAATAATGACCTTGAAAAAATTATGTATCGCTGTTATATGTAGCATCTCGTCTATTATAAAGAGGAATAACATGAATCGCTATTGAATGTGGATAGTTTAAAACAAAAAAAACTTTTTCGGATTTTCTTACTTAATCTCATAAAAAGGAATAACATGAGTCGTTCGTATATGTATATGTATATTCATTTACATGTCAGATTAACTTGTGCTTTCATTTTTATATTTATAATTCCGTGCGAATATTGTTTTATTTTTTCATTAATATAAAGTATATATGATATAAAGTTTAGACGGTATTTGTTAAATTTATAAAGTTATTAAAAAAAATGGAAACTGATAAGTATACGCAAGTCTGTATAATTTATTTAAAATTTAACACAACTAAAGTTTTTTTAATTACTTTTTTTTAGTTTTCTTTTTACAAAATTGACACGTGTTTTTATACATAACAAGCATAATAGCTCGCGCATTGCTGCGGGGCTTATTTTTTTAGCGAATTGATTAGATAAGAAGTGAAGTTTCATTTCAAACATTATTAATCTCAGAATACATAAGACACAAAAGACAATTATCCAAAAATGGATCAAACGGGCTCCCCTTTTGGTATTTTTAAGTTGAACACATATGGTTCTTCAAGGCGCAGTAGGTGGTGGGGCTATAGTCATTTAATATGTTGTGGATATTCCTTAGTTGGACCCAAGACAACACGACCACCTGAGCAACATTTGTGATCTGACTTTGTAGAACCGTTTTCACCTTTTCTTCGTCCCAAAATGATACATACACAATTACGTTTTCCTAAACGTATAGGCGTTTCTGCATGATTTAAAAACATGTAGACACACTTAATGTTGTGACAATGCTACTTCAAATAAATGCATAGCAGTAGTTATACTTTACTTTGAGATATTCGATTATGCTTTGTCTGAGTATGACTCAAATTGTTGTCACTATTATTCTGTCTTTCACAAATATTTATGCACGATTAAAGCAATACTGAAAATAAGTTACAAACGTTTGGATCATATAGAACGATTAAAGCACGATAAAATTTGAATAGTATAATTACCTTGATCCAGTTGGCATGGTTGCTTGATGTTTGTTTTTTGAGTCAGCGTTTTCCTTTTCCGATATGCATTATCAGCGTAAATAGATTGGAACAAGCCATAATAATTTTAGACACTTAAACATGTGAAACTGCAAATACACACTACCAATAATGCATAATTGGATTATCAGGTTGATTAGATATTATAAAGATCAGCCAACAGATGTTGCTGGGTTGTGTTATGATTAACAGAAACCAAATTATACACTGGTTGCTGAAGTTGTTGTTGTTGATTACATCTACTTTTTGTACTAACAGTATCAATGGCAGATAGGTTGAAGAGATGTACGATTGTTTGCTGAAGTTGTTGTTGTTGATTACATCTACTTTTTGTACTAACAGTATCAATGGCAGATAGGTTGAAGAGATGTACGATTGTATGCCTAGTGTTTACAGTTTTAGGGAGCATATTCTGTTTCCGATAATCATCAGTAAGCTTGGAGTGCTTTTATTATATAGTTGAAATTTAAAACAAAGGAATAAGACATATACATCATGGTTTTTGTGACTCATAGCAGTAAGGAATGCAAATGAAAAAGTTTGGTGTATATTATTCTCTCTTTTCAGCAAGAAAGTGGTGGCCATTGTTAAAATTTATTAAGAGTCAAAATAATCTTTGTGCATAGCTTAGCATGTTTGAAGTTTTAGTAATTTCTTAAAGAACTATATTATGTATCGTTTTGTGGAGATGGCCACAAAATATCTAAAAATATATATTTTCTTAACAGTTGGCATAGATCAGTTGCAAGACATAAATAAAAGTTTATGCTTGTATATATGTATAAATTAAAATGATAAGTCGTTAAAGTTAAACATGTATAAAAATTTGACCAATCAATTAGATGTCCTATATAGAGTTATAGACCAACACGTTACTGATAATGCATACCTGTGTTATCACGTACATTGCCTAATGCATTTTCCGAAGCGGAATGGGTTATATTTGCCAACAGTGTTCTAGGGCCGCGGATATCGGACGTTTCAGCCGATTATAAGTGGTCAGTCTTCGAGTTTACGATAAGGGACTGAACATATTACACCTTCGCGGAAGGTGTTCCTGTGCACTATGGCTGCTTTCCAACGGTGTGCCATTAATGGTATGTAGGTTCGCCATATGTGTAGTTGTATTCAAGTCAACAACTGCAATGCAGGCAAAGTGAGTATAACCCAAATCTGTATAGACATTTATAAATTCTATTATTCAAACGAAACGACACTTACATGTATGTGCCTCAATTTTATAATCAGCATTAGAACACGCACACCCGCTATTTATATATGATCTGCTACCATTATTTTGTGGGCTTCTGTTAATGCCTATTACAACAGCAATGTTTCGGTTTCAGAAAATAAGCAATCCCAAACACCCCGCTAAAGAATTTTTAAAGCTGATAAAACACAATCATTTCTTCAAATAATGATATTACTTAAAAATATGCCTCAATTTTATAATCAGCATTTGCTAAAACACTTTACTGTCACTGGTCATGGCACATAGGCTGGCCATATGTACACCAACGGCAGTCGTATTAACTGCTGCAATATACAATAATTAGTTAAACTAAAGGCGGCTACCACATTTTTAAGGTGTATGTAACTGAAAAGTAAACTTACATGTTTGTACACCACTTTACGCCCGGTATGAGGTAATGCAGTTATTACATCCCCACTGAAAGCTCGCCTCTGTTGACGTTGTGGGAGTAACATCACCAAGTGGGAATGATGCATTAAGCTTTGCAACTTGTTGCTGTAAGGTGAATGCTGAGCGCAAAGTTTCCCACAATAGCACAGGTTATCATTAATACATGGGTGAACAGGTAGCAGAAAAACTAATTAAACTCGAAACCACAAAACACGTGAATAAGTTAAAGCGTTAACCAAAGGTACACTTACATGTGTAGACAGCAGCTTTGGCATTAGCAGCAGCCGAACCATATAGCGTATTAGCAGCGGATACATATGACGTATTGGCTATATATTGTCCACCCATAGCCTTAGCACGTGCAAAAGTTCCAATATCGGGAGTATATAGAAGTCGTCTTAGCTCATTAATCAGTGGTACATATTCTTAATGCAAATACCATAATGCGAATGTAACGACACTTCAACTTACCTTGACCACAAAACATGCACGCCTGCTATTCATGTATGAGTTGCTGCTCCAATTTCTTAGACCCAGAGACAGGATCAAAGAGTGAATACAGTTGCTGCAAGTATGAGAACCACATAAACACATAAATAACCAATACTTTCAAAAACTCAATATGTTTATGATCTCAAACTTTTTTTATGTTAGTGAACTAAGCTAATTCATATTAGCAACATAGTTTTTTATGTTAGTGAAATAAGCTACTTTCATATAAGCAACTTACTTTTTTTATGTTAGCTTATTTGAAGTAGCTTATTTCAGTACATATTTGATAATGATGATGGTGTGTGTTTAAGTCAAAGGAAGTATTGTCTTGAAGTGCTTCATGAATATGGTCTGTTAGCTGGCAGACCTGTTGAAACCCCTCTGGCTGAAAACACCACCTTGAACCATGTTGAGTCTGAGGATGATAAATTGCTCAGTGATATAGGGAATTACCAGAAACTTGTAGGGAAATTGATTTACCTTACCAATACTAGACCTGACATATCTTATGCTGTTCACTGCCTTAGTCAATTCATGCACGCCCCCTTGTCTTCTCATTTAGAAGCTGCCTTTAGAGTTCTTAGATATCTCAAGAACTCCCCAGGCAGTGGAATTCAAATTAATAAGGTTGGTAACCTTAAGTTAAGGGCTTATGCTGACTCTGACTGGGCTAGATGTCCAGCCACTAGAAAGTCTGTGTCTGGTTATTGTGTGTTTCTAGGCAGTTCCTTGATTACCTGGAAAAGTAAGAAACAATCTACTTTGTCCAGGTCTTCTGCTGAAGCAGAATATAGAAGCATGGCTTCTGCTACTTGTGAAGTGATTTGGTTGTCAAACCTGTTGGGTGACATGGGTGTTAAAAACCTGTTGCCAGTGGTGTTGTATTGTGATAACAGCTCTGCTTTGCAGATTGCTGCTAATCCTGTGTTTCATGAAAAGAGTAAACACTTTGAGATTGATGTGCATCTTGTAAGAGAGAAAGTTGCCAGTGGTGTGATTGTTACTGAGAAGATTCATACTTCTCAGCAAATAGCTGATGTGCTGACTAAAGCACTTGGCTCCAAACAACATGATGAGTTGTGTACCAAAATTGGTATTCTGGATATGTTTAAAGTGCCTCAAGTGGATAAAACTTGAGGGAGGGTGTTGGAAAGTCAAGTTTTATCTTGACAGTTCAGGGACTGACTGTGTCATTTCCCAATTCTCTTTTTCTCTAACATTATGTTTCTGTCCTTGTTTGTTAGTCTTGTGTATTTGCAGGGACCAAAGCTGCCAAGTTGGTATCCTTCCTCGAGCCTATAAAAGGATAGAGTTGCAGCTAGGGTTAAGGATCGATCATTCTTCTGTGTGTTTATTACACACACTCTCTCCCACACTATCTCAAGATCGATCATCTCTTATATTCAGTTATCTTATTTGTAATAGTATTATCTTGTTGATCAAGTGTTTGTGATCAACAAGTATTTCTTGTATCTTATCTTGTAACGAATTGGTGCTTGTAACGTGAATCAAGGGGAGGTTGGCTGGATTCACTCTTATAAATACATGTTTTTACATGGTATCAGAGCTATAGGCTCTTGATCTGGTGAGTTGGTGATTTAGGGTTTGATCGATTTGGAGGTTCGATTTGGTCTTCCGCTGCATTATTGCTCTGTAAGTTGTTCTTTAATTCTTATAAAGTCTTGTCTGAAGAGAGTGCAAACGAGTTCGGTTAACATCTTGATCCTCCAACATGATTGGTGTGAATACCTGCTCTGGCCAACTCCAGTTCTCTCAGTTGAGTAGCTTTATTTGGTTTAAAGAACCTCTCTCCCCTTCTCTTTAATTGTTTATCTCCTATTCTTGTTCTTTATATGTGTATGCTTATTTAGCTGGTTTGCCTGGTTGCCTATCTGCTGTTGTTTGTTGTTTTCTTGATGGCTTAATTGTTGTATCTGTTTTTTGCTCTATCTGTTTTCTTGTCTTGCTTGGAGTATGGTGGGTGTTGGCCCTTCAGTGGACTCTGTGAGTAATCTGGATTGTAGTAATGTCTTGCATCTTCAAAACAGTGACTTTAATGTTACCAATGTTATATCTATCAAATTGTCTGGCACTGAGAATTATAGAGTATGGGCTGCTGCCATGAGACTTGCCATTAATACTAGAAATAAAACTGGTTTTATTGATGGTACTTGCTTAAAAGAAACCTATGCTTCTAGTGCTGTGTATTCTAGTCAATGGGATAGATGTAATTCTATTGTGTTATCCTGGTTGTTGAACTCTGTTTCTGATGATCTATATCTAGGTCAAATTTTCTCTGAAAATGCTTCTGAAGTGTGGTCTGAATTAAAAGAAACTTATGATAAGCTTGATGGTTCTGTGACTCTTAATCTGCTTAATAAAATTCACAACTTTAAACAAGGTGAATTAACTGTTCTGAGTATTATCATAAGTTGAATAGCCTTTGGAGAGAATTTGATATCATGACTAAACTGCCTAAATGCTCATGTGCTGCTAGAGAAGATGTGTTAGTGCATAACCAGCTTATGAAGCTTATGCAATTCCTCATGGGTCTTAATGATGTTTATCAACCCATTAGGAGTTCCATTCTCTCTAGAGAGAACCTTCCTGAGGTTAAGGATGCCTTTGCTATAATTTCCAGAGAGGAATCTCATAGAGGCATTGCCTCTACCTCTTCTGGTTCTCTTGCCAAGCCTCAAATATCTGGTTTTGTTTCTTCTACTAACAATTGGTCCAATAATGGTAATTAATAAAGAACTCTACAGAAGTTAAGTCACAACAATCCTAATTACAGGGGTCCTAACCCTAATCTGAAGTGCACTAACTGTGAAAAAACTGGTCACACTGCTGACAGATGTTTTGATTTGATTGGATACCCTCCTGGGTATAACAGAAACCCTGCACCTAGGCCTAACAATTTCAGACCTTATAGTGCTAATAATGCATCCCCTCTTGAGAATGGTGCTCCATTATCCTTAACTAATGACAGATGAGAATTTGAATGGAATCTCATCAATGATGTGCCCTCTGGAAGCAACACTGGAAATATACAAGCTAATTTGGCTGGTAGGTGTACTTACATGAATAGTGAGGGTGCTTTTATATTGTTTTAAACAAGTTAAAACTTTTGAATACATTTAAGTGTTGTGTAGAAAAGAAATTTGGCTGCACCGATGCACTGGTTATAGCTTGAGCTAGCATATAATGTATAATACAATGCAGATTGAATTTTGTTTGCTTGTTTTCACAAATTTAATTGTTTGGTAAATCTACTTCTTTAGCCTTTATATGTATCATATTATTTGATGTCAACTATGCTATGCTGTATCATTTGGTTTTGATTCTACGGGTTATTATCACTTAAGTACCTTTGGCCAAGTGTGACAGTGGTGAAAGTCTATTTCCATAAAGTGATTTTTCATGTGCATTGCAATTGGTCAGCGATAATAAAGTGTCAAATGAGTCTTATAGTTGGTGATTTAGTCATATATATTTGCTACTGGGAATGCTCTAACTGTCTCTACAGTTTTCGGCTCTATTCTTTACTATGTATCATAGTTCAGACACAAGGGTGTTGAACTTTTTTCTTAAGCTCGTTATCCAAAAAAAAACTTTTTTCCTAAGCCGTCATGGTTTAGTAATAAAAATTCAGTACTTTTATGTTTGGGAATATGACACATAAGCAGTATTAGTAGTTGGAGTTCTAACTACAGTGGAAATAGTTTCCGTAAGTTCAATTGTTAAATGCCTTTTAGATTATGCAGTTAGCCAAACTTAAGTTATGTCTCTATTATATCCATAGTATATATTTTATATCAAAAATAAGTTACTAAATAAGTTTCATTTTGTTTCAAACACCAGACATTAGTCAGATATTTACTTCACTTACAGTTGAAATCGTTACTTTGTTTGGAAAATTAATTGCGTTTGTCGTTCTTACACATGTTTAGCTGTTACTTTGCTCACATTTGTCTCACATTTAGGCTCTACATTTTTCAATTTTGTATAAGTTTTTATTTTAAACTTTATATTAACAATTAATTGTATGTATACTGTCACACGCTCCTAATAAACCAATTTGTGATCATTCGTTGCAGCTTTCTGCTATTCTTTTATCTGCTCACGGCTACTGTATCATTTACAATTCTCGTTTAAGTAAAAGATCCCATTTATCGAGTCATTAATCACTTAAGGGGACCCCCTTGGATTTTCTCTCGCAACACATTATCATGATATACGAATCACCCTGGATTGAACTACTCGCTTTTGAGTTTAGGTGTTTGAAAGAAACTTTGTATTTGTGGCTTGGGTTGTTCATGATGAAGATACCGTGACATTGGCTGAAGTGAGAATTGAGAACATGTAGTAAGGAGGTTAAGGACTTTGAAGATTAGAAGGGAACATCGGGTTTTTTTTCGACACTTGGATTAAGGCATCTCGCTAATTGCCGTAACGAGTTGAGAACTTTATGTTTGGGATATTCTTTTTATATTGGTCTGAAAGATAGGATGTGATTGCATCAGTTGGCATTGAATAGCACGATTTTGGAAATTTTCAAATTTAAGAATACGAATATATGTCTTGTTGAAGTTGAAGATCTTACACTTCTTGTAAAAAAACATTTGTCACACATTAATATCGTTAAAGATTGGAAAGTGTTATCTAAGTAAACTAGGAGATGCCTTTAGATATGTTGTTAGGTTGGAACATTTTTCTGGAGAAAATTTGAATAAGGAGAGTGACCTTGTTGGTTTCCAATTACCCCCAAATACGCGTTCATTAAGTATAAGGTATTTTCCAGTAACTCGATATTTAATTGTACACCCTTTTTTGCATTAGATAAGGAAACTGGAACTTTTAGATTTCTCAATGGATCATATGTGTCAATGTTCATTATTTAAGATGTGTCCTAATTTGGAAGTTCTATATTTCACGGATGAATGTGAAGACAAGGGATTGCAAGTTATTGCTAAGTTTTGCAAGAAATTGCGCAAACTTACCCATTATAGGCCTGTAACCCACGTGGGACTGATTGCTCTGGCAAAAGGGTGTACTAAATTGGAATGTGTAAAGGTTAGACTCGAAGATATTTCAAATGAAGCTATCAAGTGTATCGAAAAGCATTTAAAGATCTTCGTAACTTTCGTATGCACTTGGCTAAAAAAGATGGGACAACAGATGTGCCGCTAGACAATGAGATTCGGGCTATGAAAATGGGTTGTAGCAAACTCGAGAAGCTAGATATGACTCTCGAAAGGCTAGATATGTACGAAGGATTGACGGATGTGGGTTTGGAGTATATCGGGAAGTATGGTGCTAATTTGAGGTCTTTGTTTCTTACTTGTATTAGAAATTCTAATGCAGCACTTGTGAAGTTTTCAGAAGGTTGCCTGAAATTAAGAAAGCTAAAACTGACTGATTGTCCCTTTAGCAAGCAAGTTGTTACCAATTTTGTGTTTAATATGCCTTCTCTAAGGTATGTTTGGATTAAAGGTGGTGATCGTGATCACAATGTTTTGGCTCTCATGCGTCCTGATTTTCAACTTTGAAACATTCATATGTAAGTTCTTTGTTGATTACTTCCAAATTATTGTTCCTCTCTTATTAATATTGCTTTGCATTACTTTCTTTTAATAAGGGTGTCTTACATTCGCAGTTTTTGTACTCTTGGAATATCATGACATGTGAAATTCCATCAATTGGATGCTTTCTATCATCTGTTTAGCACCATCCCATTTTTAAATGTTTTTAGCAACTTGGGACCAAATCCTGCAGCCGAGAGGTGATAACTGGCCTATGCATAAAGACAGTGAACTAAATAGTGGATAAAATTTATGCCATTGATTCCATGTATGAACAAAGATGGATTTAAAATTTTGAAACGGCACTTCAAATTATTATATAAGTCTGGACTCGTGTAAGTGTCTGTTGGGGTATGGGTACTGACTTTTTTCAACAACTTACAGTAGGCGCAGAAACATACAAACTTGTGCATTTCTTAATTTCTTCTCATTCAAAGATTATAGGAATAATTAGAGGAAATATGCACTACTTGAGCATAGTTGTAACACCATACTAGCTGAAGGTGATTCCATAGTCATCCACACTTAGAGTGCAATGGATATACTATTAGATGGTTTAGTATGCCCAAGCACGGTTTGTGGGCTTAGAGTTTATTAGGGTTTTATGCTATTTGTGTTATAAATAGTGAATCAATAAAAGATGATACCCACGGGGTTTATTCATTGTTCAACATGGTATCAAGAGCAGGTTAGATCTTAAAGGTAATGCCACCCGTCAAATCTTTTCCCCACATTCATATCCACCGGTTTTTCTTCTTTTCTACCCATCCTCTACTCACCCCTAAATCCTAATTGTTTTTTCCCTTCATTCTTCACGTATTACAAATAGTTCCTACATAGTTGATTATTTTGTTCTATTGGAAAGTCAAGTTTTATCTTGACAATTCAGGGACTGACTGTGTCAATTCCCAATTCTCTTTTTCTCTAACATTATGTTTCTGCCTTTGTTTGTTAGTCTTGTGTATTTGCAGGGTCCAAAGCTGCCAAGTTGGTATACTTCCTTTGACTATAAAAGGATAGAGTGCAGCTAGGGTTTGGGCATCGATCATTCTTCTGTGTGTATTATTACACACACTCTCTCTCAAGATCGATCATCTCTTTTTTCAGTTATCTTATTTGTAATAGTATTATCTTGTTGATCAAGTGTATGTGATCAACAAGTATTTCTTGTATCTTATCTTGTAACGAATTGGTGCTTGTAACGTGAATCAAGGGGAGGTTGGCTGGATTCACTCTTATAAATACATGTTTTTACATGGTATCAGAGCTATAGGCTCTTGATCTGGTGAGTTGGTGATTTAGGGTTTGATCGATTTGGGGGTTCTATTGGATCTTGGTTGTTGGTGATTCTCTGGTGGTGAATCATTGTTCTCTGGCTTTAATCGTGTGGATTTGGGCTCGATTGAGATAATATTAAATTAGGGTTTCAAAACCCTAATTTTATTTTTTGGGGGTTTTCGTTCTGGTGTTCCTCTATATACTTGACTAAGTGAATCAAGTGTATAGAGGTTCGATTTGGTCTTCCGCTGCATTATTGCTCTGTAAGTTGTTCTTTAATTCTTATAAAGTCTTGTCTGAAGAGAGTGCAAACGAGTTCGGCTAACATCTTGATCCTCCAACATGATTGGTGTGAATACCTGCTCTGGCCAACTCCAGTTCTCTCAGTTGAGTAGCTTTATTTGGGTTAAAGAACCTCTCTCCCCTTCTCTTTAATTATTTATCTCCTATTCTTGTTCTTTATATGTGTATGCTTATTTAGCTGGTTGCCTATCTGCTGTTGTTTGATTGTTTTCTTGGTGGCTTAATTGTTGTATCTGTTTTTTGCTCTACCTGTTTTCTTGTCTTGCTTGGAGTATGGTGGGTGTTGGCCCTTCAGTGGATTCTGTGAGTACTCTGGATTGTAGTAATGTCTTGCATCTTCAAAACAGTGACTTTAATGTTACCAATGTTATATCTATCAAATTGTCTGGCACTGAGAATTATAGAGTATGGGCTGCTGCCATGAGACTTGCCATTAATACTAGAAATAAAACTGGTTTTATTGATGGTACTTGCTTAAAAGAAACCTATGCTTCTAGTGCTGTGTATTCTAGTCAATGGGATAGATGTAATTCTATTGTGTTATCCTGGTTGTTGAACTCTGTTTCTGATGATCTATATCTAGGTTAAATTTTCTCTGAAAATGCTTCTGAAGTGTGGTCTGAATTAAAAGAAACTTATGATAAGCTTGATGGTTCTGTGACTCTTAATCTGCTTAATAAAATTCACAACTTTAAACAAGGTGAATTAACTGTTTCTGAGTATTATCATAAGTTGAATAGCCTTTGGAGAGAATTTGATATCATGACTAAACTGCCTAAATGCTCATGTGCTGCTAGAGAAGATGTGTTAGTGCATAACCAGCTTATGAAGCTTATGCAATTCCTCATGGGTCTTAATGATGTTTATCAACCCATTAGGAGTTCCATTCTCTCTAGAGAGAACCTTCCTGAGGTTAAGGATGCCTTTGCTATAATTTCCAGAGAGGAATCTCATAGAGGCATTGCCTCTACCTCTTCTGGTTCTCTTGCCAAGCCTCAAATATCTGGTTTTGTTTCTTCTACTAACAATTGGTCCAATAATGGTAATAAGAAGAACAACAACAAGAAGTTTAGTCACAACAATCCTAATTACAGGGGTCCTAACCCTAATCTGAAGTGCACTAACTGTGAAAAAACTGGTCACACTGTTGACAGATGTTTTGATTTGATTGGATACCCTCCTGGGTATAACAGAAACCCTGCACCTAGGCCTAACAATTTCAGACCTTATAGTGCTAATAATGCTTCCCCTCTTGAGAATGGTGCTCCATTATCTTTCACTAATGAACAGATGATGAAATTGATGAATCTCATCAATGATGTGCCCTCTGGAAGCAACACTGGAAATATACAAGCTAATTTGGCTGGTAGGTGTACTTACATGAATAGTAATGTGTTGTTCAATCTTAATTTTAAGACTTTCTTTAATACCAATACCATTCTTTGTAAAGCTTCCTTGAGGTGGATTATTGATTCTGGTGCTAACCAACACATGACCATTTCCACTATAAATATGTTTGGGATTGTGGATGTTTCTGACCTTAGCTTAACTGTTGGACACCCTAATGGTACCCTAGCTAAGGTCAAGTTTGTTGGGAATTTAAAGCTTAATAGTCATGTTACCCTCTATGATGTGTTGGTTGTCCCAGAATATTGTGTTAGCTTACTATCTGTTAACAAATTGCTTAAAGATAGTAAACTGTTTGTTGGTTTTACTGAATCTAAATGTTATATTCAGGATTTGGTTCACAGTCAAATTGTGGGGACTGGTAGTGAGAATGGTGGCCTATATTTGTTTGATTATGACTCTCCCAAGTCTTCTATGTGTTCTAATATAGGTAATATGTCTGCTGTTTGTTATGTTTCCAAATCTTTGTGGCACTCAAGGCTTGGTCACCCATCTGACCAAGCCCTTGATGTTCTTCAAGGCAATCTTAGGTTCACTAAGAATTCTTCTAAGTCTCCTTGTGACATCTGTCACAAGGCTAAACAGACTAGGGAACCATTTCCTCTTAGTGAACATAAGACCACCAACATTGGTGACTTAGTTCACCTTGACCTTTGGGGTCCTTATAAAGTTGTTAGTAAAGATGGTTTTCGGTACTTTCTTACCATTGTTGATGACTATACCAGGGGTGTTTGGATTTATCTTCTTAAAACCAAAGATGAGGTGATTGATCTGTTCACTAGTTTTATCAATCATATTCAAAATCAGTTTAAGTGCAGTATTAAAACTGTTAGATCTGACAATGGAACTGAATTTGTTAATAACAAAATGGCCTTACTGTTTAACAACCTTGGTATAGTGCATCAAACATCTTGTGCTTATACTCCTCAGCAAAATGGGATTGCTGAGAGAAAGCACAGACATCTTTTAAACGTTGCCAGAAGTTTATTGTTTCAAAGTGGTATTCCCTTGTCTATGTGGCCTGAATGTATTTTAACTGCTGCCTATCTTGTTAACAGGCTGCCTTCTTCTGTTCTTAATGGCAAATCCCCTTTTGAGCTTGTGTATCGTGTCAAACCTAACCTTTCCCACCTTAGGAGTTTTGGCTGTCTTTGCTATTCTACAGTTTTAAATAATTCTGACAAATCAAGTTTTCTCTAGATCAAAAAAATTGTTTGATTGTTTTCTAGGTACCAAAAAGGCTTACAAAGGGTATGGTTTAGATTCTAAACGGTTTTCTTACACTAGAGACCTAAAATTTTAATGAAACCATTATACCCTTAAACTACAAAATGAACAAGTCCTTTTCAAAAACATTGTTTTTGACATCTTCGAATAACAAAGTTATACTTTATAGAACTTCTTAATGACACAAACTCCAAGCCCCAATGATTAGGGAGAGGTTTAAACAAAAAAATTAAAAAAAAAAATAAAATGAATATTAATAACATTGCACCCAAGTAGGGTGGTGATGCCCATCCTGACACCATTCTGATGGTCAGAATGAAGGCGAAACGCAGCCATCCACGGTATAACCTCCTATTCTATGGCAATGTCCCTTCTCTTCGTCTAATGTATGGACAAATTAGGGGAGAACCTAAGAAACAGTAGTCAAGTGCAGCCTGATCTTAGACGTCATCTATGAACCCAAGCAAACCTGCTAGTTCAATGACTTTGTTGATGGTAGCAGCAAGCTTTTATGGTCTTGAGAAATATGTTTACTTATGCTAATTTAAAGTAGATCTAATCTTTCTGTTTCTCTAATACCTCTTAATTAAGACCGATGAAACCAACTACTATGATGAGCCATCAAAATCCAACAAATATGAGATAAATCCATGAACAATGAAAATGATAGCTTTACTTAGAAATAACACTTCGAACTGTTTGTGATCTTCCTAAGGAAGAAAACCTGTTGTTCCAAATGGCTTTTGGAAAATCAAATTATCAATCCACAGGTGAAATAGAAAGGTATAAGTCCTATAGTTTGTTGCCAAGGGCCTATAGTCAAGGGAGGTTTTGCTATTCACAGAGACCTTTAGTCCTGTTGTTAAAATGTTCACTGTTAGATGTATCTTAAGTGGCTATCTGCAATTGGTATGAGAATTATTCCTCAACTTGAAGTGAATAATGCCTTCTTATATGGTGATCTAACTGAGAAATATATATTGTACCTTCCTAATCGAATAATAAAAAATCCCCCTGGTTTTTGAATAATCAAAAATGGAAAAGTTTGCAGACTTAATAAGTCTCTATATGGTCTTAAACAGGCTCCCAGCAATGGAATGCCAAGCTGACCATGACCTTAGTTGAAAATGGCTTTGTGCAGTCAAAGTATGACTATTCTTTGTTCACCAAACCTCTGTTATATGGTTTCTGATGTTACTTTGTCTACATGTTGATGATATTTTGTGTCATTACTGGTAATGAAATTTTTCTGAAATAGGTACATTTAAAAGAGATCTTAATCTAAATTCCAATTAAAAGACTTAGGAAATTTGAAATAGTTTCTTGGATTGAAGTCATTGATAATGATGATGGTGTGGTGTTTTAAGTCAAAGGAAGTTTTTCTATCTTGAATGCTTCATGACTATGGTCTGTTAGCTGGCAGACCTGTTTGAAAACCCATCTGCAGAAAACACCACCTTGAAACCCATGTGTTGATCTAGGATGATAAATTGCTCAGTGATATAGGAATTACCAAGAAACTTGTAGGGAAATTTGCATTTACCTTTACCAATACTAAACTGATCATATCTTATGCGTTCACTGCCTTAGTCTCAAACACTCCTTCATCAATACCCCCATTGTCATCTCATTTAGAAGCTTGCCTTTAGAGTATTCTTAAGATATCTTTAATTAACTCCCCACTTGCGCGCAGCGGAATTCCAAGTTAATAAGGGTTGGTAACCTTAACAGTTAAAGCTTAATCTGACTCTGTACTTATGGGCTAGATGTCCAGCCGCACTATAAGAAAGTCGTGTCTGGTTTATTTGTGTGTTCTAGCAGTTCCTTGATCTCACCTGGAAACGTAAGAAACAATCTACTTTGTCCAGGTCCACTGCTAAGCATATATAGAAGCATTGATTCTGCTACTATTTTGTGAAGTGATTTGTGTGTCAAACCTTGGGTGACATGGGTGTTAAAAAAACCAGTGCCGATGTGTTTGTATTGTGATAACAACTCTGCTTTGCAGATTGCTGCTGATACCCTGTGATACCCAAGAATAAGGGTAAATCTCTTTGAGATTGATGTGCAATCATGTATAGAGAGCGAAAAGGTTGCCTAGTGGTTTTGATTGTTTTTATGAATCTATTCATACTTCTCAGCAAATATCTGATGTGCTGACTAAAGCACTTTGGCTCCAAACAATCATTGAGTGATTTTTTGTGTACCAAAATTGGTATTACTGGACTATGTTTAAAGATGCCTACAAGTGATAAAAACTGATGAGGAGGGTTTTTTGGAAAGATCAAGTTTTATCTATGACAAGTTCAGAGTGACTTGACTGTTGTTCAATTCCCACCTCTCTTTTCCTCATAACCTTATGTTTCTGGCCTTTTGTATTTAGTCCTTGTGTAATTTGCAGGGTCCAATACTGCCAAGTTGTAACCTATCCTTCGAGCCCTATAAAGGATAGATTGCAGCTAGGGTTAATTATCGATCATTCTTCTGTGTGTTTATTACACCAACACATTAAATTCTCTCTCCCACAACTATCTCAAGTCTCAAGAACGATCATCTCTTATATTCAGTTTAATCTTATTGCACTAGTTATATCTTGTTGATCCAGTGTTTGTGATCTATCAAGTATTTTTCTTGTATCTCTTATCTTGTAAAATAACGAATTGTGTTGTAACGTGAATTCAATGTGGGAGTTGGCTGGATTCACTCTTATAAATACATGTTTTTACATGTTCCTATCAAGTCATGTTATCATTCACTGTTTGGATTTTCATTTTTTCATTTTTTTATCTCATGGTCGAGAATACTTTGGTTTATTCTCCAGCAGGATACATTGGTTTATCCTAGTCCGGGATACTTTGGTTTATCCCGTATGAAAAACAAGGATGCATTGGGTTATCCGAAAAAAAGGGATACTTTAGTTTATCCCGCATTAAAGATTTTTTTTTGTTTATCCAGGTTTATCTCAGTTCGTGACTTTCTGTTTTGAAGATCTTGTCGGAAGTCTTCATCAAATAAGTAGTTGTTGCTTTAATATTTTGTTTTGTTTTCTCATCCAATCTGAGCTTTCGCTATTTCGCCGCTCGGGTTGCGGGGGAGCATTAGATGGTTTAGTAGGCCCAAGCCCGGTTTGTGGGCTTAGGGTTTATTAGGGTTTTGTGCTATTTGTGTTATAAATAGTGAATCAATAAAAGATGATACCCACGGGTTTATTCATTTTATTCATTGTTCAACATATACAACATATATGGAAACCGAAACTAATGAAATTAGTGAGACGACATACGAAAATATAGTCAGATTTCACTACTAAACGTAAACCAGATACGAGCTTTGTTCATTAAGGCACTTCATGAATTTGTTAATCTTTATTAGTATTATTTTTAGCTGCATTGTTAATCTTTATTGACTCATAGGAAGGAGCAAGTTGAAAAGGAAGTCTTAAACGAGTGACTAAACATGGGAAGAAAGGTGGAACTTGGTGTAATGGCATGAAGAGGAAACGGCTAATATGAAGAGGAAGCACAAGAATGAAGAGATTGAAACGATAGAAATGTTTAAACTCAGAATTCGCATCTTGTTTGTCAGAGAACTGATACTAGCTTATCTCGCTATAGGTTGTAGTAAAACTTGTTTGTGAACTGTAAAACTTTGACCCGTTTAGAATTGTATATCATTGACTTCCTATTCTGTTTGTGGTTATCCATAGGCGATTGCAGAAATATTTGGATTGATGAGATCAAAAAAAGTCTCTACATGTATTGTCATATATTCATTGTTTTATATGGTACACAGAGAGACACGTGTGTTTATTTGTCGATCGAACCCACCCTTTGATGTGTGCTGAGAAAACCTACCCATTTTGACCCAGCAAGAAAGGTGGAATGAGAGTTGATCATAGCTTTAATTTGATATAAACCAAGGAGATATAAAGTTGGACTTAATGCGCGTAGCTATGGGTATTGGTGTTTGGATTGTCTGATTTTACTGGTCTATGTTTTTTGTGGAATGAGGTGATATAATCATAGCTTTAATTTGATAAGTGATATAATCTCATTAGTTCATGGGTATGTCTGTTTTGCTGCATTAAAGATGATTGGACTAAACATACAAAGATTAAAGATTACCGAATCTGCTAAGATGTATGAGATTTATAATAGATATTATGATGAATTTTAGTCCATATTTCTGTTTCCTAAAAGTTAAGAGTAAGGTTACGCCTCAAGCAATTAAGTAAAAAACATATCATTGACCGCCAAGAAACTAGCGTCTAGCAGATAGTGCATGACAAGCATCCAAGTAGAAAAGCTAAAGCCACCCATCCACACTTTCGATGATTATCAGAAGCATAAATCTCGAGTACCAACAGGGAGGGAGAAAGCAATGCTACAAACAAGAAAGAAGCTAACGTAACTCTTTAACAACCTGTTTCTATTCATAGCATGTATTTTGAGTTCATGAAACTAAGAGGAACCGTTCTAAACTTGATGATGATAATTAGTATATTTGACCTCAGAAAGTGTACTAATTTTCCTTAAAGATGACACATAACAACATGCATCGTGTAACCCCCGAATTTTTGAAGTGCATATGTAAAAATCAGAACTTGTTATAATGCTGCATTTCCATAACATCTAACGTCAATGGTGATAACATTGAGTGATAAATTTAATAAACTAGGGGGTTTTGTGATGTTAGTGAAAGTGGAGGGTAGAAAATGAAATAGATAAATGTCACCAAGACAAAGTATAAGTAGTGTAAAATATTTAAAATACTTAGATTATTTTTTAATTTTCCCACGTAACATACTGGTTTGTAGTGTAGTTTAAAAAAAAACACGAAACCCCTATTATGACAATTCATTTCGGTTATTATACATATAAGTGGCCGGTTACTCAAACCGAATCATGTATAACATACATAAATATTTTTTGGCATCCACATATCCCGTTACCCCGCTTCATAAAAAATAAATATTTCACCCGTTAAACATTCACTTTGATAATTTATAAAGTTTTAAAAAATGTCCCGACCCCTCTTGTATACAGAAACTTTCTTTCATTTTAGACACACACTAATTACACCATCAAAAACACACACAAAACCCACCAAGAATCAGCCATCATTTTAGTCTCAAGAATTGCATTGAACGAGGATTGGTTTAAGCCAAACCAAACCAAATCTTAATGGCACCAACCAACTCTAAGACCAAACACAAACCCGAAATAACCAAAGAGTGGGAGGAAGTTTTAGACTTAGTTATACCTTATTTACACGACATCGACGACCGAAACTCTGTTTCGTTAGTTTCTCGTAAGTCTTATGAGATTGATGGAATTACGCGAAAGCGCCTAACTGTCCACACACTTTACTACCCAAACCCTGCCTCTTTAAATAAACGATTCCCATTCATTGAGGCGTTGACACTCAAAGGTCCCCCGTCTAATTTTAATGTTACAGATGATTATGATATCCAAATCACCCCGTGGATTGAGCAATTAGCTCTAACTTCATATACGTGGTCTGGTTGTTTGTGATGAAGATCTCGAGACATTGGCGAAAACACGTGGTAAGGATTTAAGGAGTTTAAAGATTAGCAAGTTTGAAGGGTTTTCGACGGCTGGATTAAGGCATGTCTTTAAGTATTGTAACCAATTGAGAACTTTGTGTGTGGGACGTTCTGACGATATTGACTTGAATGACGGGCTTTGGTTACATGAGTTGGCATTGAATAGCACGGTTTTGGAAAGGTTTCATTTTATGTGTACAGATGTTTCTTATGCAGAAGATCTTACACTTCTTGCAAAAAACTGTTGTAACTCTTTAGTATCATTGAAAATTGGAGCGTGCTATCTAAGTAAACTAGGAGATGCCTTTAGATATGCTGTTTGGTTGGAACATTTTGCTGGAATTAAATGGGATGAGGAGAATGAGCTTGCTGGTTTCCAGTTTCCCCCAAGGCATACCAATCGGTTCATAAGTTAAGTATAAACGATTTGTCGGTAACTCAATATTCAATAATACTCCCTTTTCTGAATCATATAAGGAAATTGAAACTTGCGTTTTTGGACTTGTGTTGTGAGTGCCAGTGTATGTTGTATGAGAGGTGCCCCAATTTGGAAGTTATACATACCAAGGATGTATGTGGAGACAAGGGATTGATAGTCATTGGTAAATTCTGCAAGAAATTGCGCAAACTTACCCATAATGGGCTTGTAACCCACGTGGGATTGATTGCTCTGGCTAAAGGGTGTACTAAATTGGAGTGTTTAAAGGTTAGACTCAGAGATATTTCAAATGAAGCTATCAAGTTTGTGGGAGCGCATTTGAAGAATCTCCGTAAATTCCGTATGGACTTGGTGAAGAAAAACGGGACAACGCTAGACAATGGGATTCAGGTGATGCTAATGGGTTGCAGCAAACTTCAAACGCTAGATATCACTTTTTTGCATGGAGGATTGGACAATGTGGGTTTGAGTGTATCGGAAGTATGGAGCTAATCTGAGGTCTTGTCTCTTACTCTGATAGGAAATTCAATGCAGACTTGTGAATTATCCGAAGGGTGTCAAGATAAGAAAGCAAAATTAAGGGATTGTCCCTTTTAGCAACAAGCTGTTGCAGCTGTGTCTTTAACAACCTTCTCTAAGGTAAGTTGTTTTTGGGCCCACAACAGTGATTTTACTATATTTTGGCTCTCATTCGTACCGGAGTTCAACTTTGAAATATTGGTATGAAAGTTCTTTGTTATTTACTTCCTGAATTATTGTTATTTTTCTATTAATATATTGCTTTATATTACTTTCTTTCAATAAGGGTGTCTTACTGTTGGAGTTTTTGTTGTCTTGAAATATCGTGATTGTGAAACTCTATCAATTGCATGCTTTCTATCTTATGATTAGCACGAGTTAGTTTGTTTACGAGTTTTCTTTTAGACCAAATAAGGGGTTTCTGTATATCTCATGAGCTTAGACACACACACCTAGAGTGAAAGCATGTATAAAGGATTGCACCATCCTATTGTTAAATACTCCTAGCGACTTGGGACCAAATCCTACCGCCGAGAGGTGATAAATGGCGTATCGTGTAACGAAGATGGCCTTAAAAATTTAAAATGGCGCTTCAGTTTATAATATAAGTCTAGGCTCTACATTTTTACAATTTTGTATCAGTTTTCATTTTAAACTTTATATTAACAACTTAATTGTTTGATACTGTTACACGCCTGAAAAACTAATTTGTGATCATTCGTTACAGCTTTCTGCTATGCTTTTGTTGCTCACGGCTGCTGTATCAATTTTAAAGTGTGTTACAGCCTTAAAATAGACTTAAGAACTTTGTATCTGTGCTTGAACTATGCTGCAGCCGCTGTTTCTATTGTTTTGGTTCTACCGGTTACTCTCACTTGTGTTGCGTTGGTTACAGATCAACTTTAAAAGTGAAACCTTATGTAAATCACGTATAACCTAGTGTCTACTCGTCCTTAGGGAGCCAACATTTTATAATCACATACATGTGTCGAGTTAAAGTTTTTATAAAGTTTCTTGGTTCGTTATTTGTTTTCGTTAATGACATGTTTTACACTAGTTCATTTTAGGACGACGCCTATGTCTCTATTTTCATGTGCAGCCCTACAAGAGCTTGGCATGCATACGCACACAAGGATCATGTATGGGTTGCACCATGCATGTCGTGTACTTGTCATGCAAACCGAGGCTCTCGTCTAGCTCGCCAGGCTAGACGTGTTTCATTTGCGTCGCTCGTTAGCCTACAATGTGAATGACAGAATAAAGTTAGACGTTAATCTACGAGGGCGACTTACCGAGGTCCAAGTTTGCCAGACAATGAGGAAAGGTGATGGTGATAAGAGGCTCGAACCACCCTTGGTTATTACCCTTTTTAAACTCGGCGCCTCTAGACTCTTGAACCCAACGAAAAACCCTAACTCCAACCGTATTGTTTACTTCTTGTTTTCAAAATTTAGTTGTGCTAGAAGTGTACATGCATGGTTCTTATTTATACACAAAATACTAGCTTGGTTACTGGAACTTTCAAATGCATGTGAAGTGATATTACACACACTATTGGACAATAGTGATAGTTTCTAATACTATTGGTTATCATTGGTACTTCCTAATACTATTGGGAATACCTACTATTCTTGACTTTTAAATCTTGAATCAGATATTGAAACGTAACTTGGCATGTGGAGTTTGAAAAGGAAAGAATAGGTAGGGTAGTCATGTAAGGAATATACATGATGGTGTTTTATTTTACATATTTTGAATTTGGTCACAGGTTGCCATATCTTTTAATTTACATATCAAATTTTTGAGATGGACAGTGTACCAAGATGGAGTCTTTATGAAGAAGAACTTTGGATATTGACGTGGGCACGGGTATTTGTTTGAGTATAGGCGGTTTCATAAAAATAATATAAGTAGATGACTTCGTTTCACCAAATGTGAAATAAATATGGTTTTATCGCTACAAGTTCTAAAATATCTTTTTAGACGCAAAAGCAATAATAGTGATATTCGCGTGCTATTTAGACTTTCTATAACACGAAGTAATGAATGTCGTTCATTGAATAACTTTCTTTTAAGATTAACGGAAAATTTCGCAAATTTTGCGGTACATATTTTTACTTAAGGAAAAGGAGAAATCTGAATTTTACGGAGTGTCACAGTCTCCCCAAGTGAGGGTATTTGCTCTTGAACTGGTCCTCACATTCCCACGTGTATTCTGGACCTCTATGTGCATTCCAACGGACTTTAACGATAGGTATACGGCTCCGCTTGAGTTGCTTGGCCTCTCGGTCCATAATTTCTACGGGTTCTTCAACGAAATTAAGTTTGTCATCGAGTTGAATTTCCTCTAGGGGAATAACGAGTGTGTCATCGGACAAACATTTCTTTAAGTTACAGACGTGGAACACATTGTGCACTCTACTAAGCTACTGGGCAATTCCAATCGGTAAGCTACTGGACCGATCATTTCTATGATTCGAAAAGGACCAATATAATGAGGGTTTAACTTCCTACGTTTCCCAAATCGAACTACACCTTTCCAGGGTGCGACCTTGAGCATAACCTTATCTCCAACTCCAAATTCAAGGAGCCTACGCCTCTTGTCAGCACAGCTCTTTTGTCGATCGCACGCCGCTTGCATGCGATCTCTAATCTTAAAGATATTCTCTG